>CM062813.1:211682307-211900635 GCA_031772625.1 Pinus tabuliformis
TGTTTCAAAACAAATCACATGCATACTTGATTGTTTTTAAGGAAGTATCGTATAACCCATAAAAGGAAAAAATAAAAAGTGAAAGCCTAGATCTGAATGATTAGTTTGTGTAAGAGTTTAAAACAAACTAGAAACAAAAAACACAAATATCAAAAAGTAACCTTTAGAAAGACCCTTAGATTTCCTACAAACCTAAGAGAAAAACTAAAAGAATTTTTCCCTCATGGATTCACCAGTATTGCTACAGGAAATTATCCCCCATAGTTAGAGTTGAAAACCTTGGTATAGTGGAAACAAGAAACTCAAGAGACCAACCAAGAAATGCATGCAAAGAAAGCAACTTATAATATACTAGTTAAGAAGCCTACTTATGAATTTGGTAGTTGTAGTAGATACCTTTGCCTCTTTTCTCCTCACTGCATCTGAACTTTAGACCTAGAACAAAAGAGGTGGAAAACAAGAAAACAATGAAGAATAAAAGCATACAAGTATCTATTAGATTAGTTAAATCAAATCATAAAGCATATAAATTAAATTCATCATATAAAACAATAAGATTAGAACGAGAATGAGTTTATTTTATTATTCAATTTGCAACAATGAATACAAACATGTATACCTACTCCTCGTCGAACACATTGAACAAAATTGTCCTTCAGATTCCTCCACCTAGGCCACTGAAGCTCCTCCTCAATCTTGTTGAAAATGCAACACAAAAAATCCTAATTTAATTTTGTCCTTGAATTAAATTAGGAATAAAATTGTAATTCCACATCACGTGATAACTTTTATTAGTTAACTAAGTTAATTTGACTTAGTTGGCTCAATTAATTCGAGTTGAGGGTATAACTAGAGTCATGTAGAGTGTCTCCTACATTATAGGAGCCCTGGTTGAGTTTATTTTGAGTTGTAATTAATTAATTTAGTTTAATTGAATTAAATTCAGTTAAATTAGTTCCAACTGTTGGAGGAACTAGTGGGAGGTCTAATAGTGTGGTGTTGCCTGTAGTGATCAATTAGTTAACTGATGATTCATTCATAAATAACTCATTTATGTCAGATCTGAGAGTTACCCAGTTGAGATTAGAGATTAGGGACAACGTACTCTCAGTTGTATAATCATCTAAATTGTACAGTGGTGCATGTAGTCATAGGAAGGCCTATGAGGATTGCACAATTCCAATTAAGGAATTTCCCTAATTAATAGGGGCTAATTTGCAAGGAAATAGGGACTTGGGCAAGCGAAAAATTGGTTAAGTATTGGCCTAGGCATGTTTAGGAAGCAGTGAGATAGATAGAGATAGTTTAGAGATTGCTCGAGCTTGAGAAAAGCATTGTAATCTTCTCATATTTTCTTAATAATGCAATATACAGATAGCAAGGGTTTTTAGTTGTGGATTTCCCCAGGAAATCATTGTGTAATGTGTTGATTGATTTCTTTCTCTTGTATGCTTCGTGATTTCACGATTGTTTAATTGTTTCCGCAGATGAGTAGAGTAGATTCAAGTCTATTGTTTTAGTAAATTACAATTAGCAGTTTGAATCTACATGAAATTTCTACATGGTATTAGAGCGGAAATCACTCTATAAGAGGAGAATATGAGTTTGTCTCTTGCAGGTGAAATCAAATTTGCAGTATCATACTTCAGAGTCAGTAGGATGTCATTCTATGGATTGAGACTCAAATATTCCCTTGAGGGTGGTGTTAGAGCCTAAATCTACCTTAGGCTGAGAAAGACAGGTCTAGGGTAACATCAAACCACGCTTAACCTGGTAGCTAGCCCTACTAGGTCAGGAGAGGGCTCTCTCCTTGTCAATCTCAAAGAAAATATGGAAAGTAATGCTTGAGATGACTGATATGAATACTAATTTTAGGCTAGGTATATGTTCAGAGGATTTTGGTTGATTTTAATGATTGGTTGCTGGATCAGATGAGGAAGGCAGTTTTGGGTTCGGGAAATCAACTTAGATTTGCAGAGGTTTCTGTGGGGCGAGGTAGGCAAGTGTTTTAGCAATTTGAAATGAATGTAATGGCGATTCTAAAGAATAGTGAGGAGTTGGAGAGGGCATGCAAGTTTCATGAGTCCTCTTCAAACAGTAGAAAACATTTAAAACTAAATAAACCCCAAGGCAGAGCACTGAAACACCAATGGATTCCACCCTTTAATCTTGATTCATTTAGTTATGCAAAAAAGATAGATGATGGCACATATACACATAAGATAAACTAAATAACAGAGGAGAAAATAATGCTAATTCACATTACCACAAGAATCCCACAAAATGTTGCAAAACCCTGGTTCATTTCCTTGCCAAACTGCAGAAGTGATGTACAAAGTAGCTCAATGCATCCACAATAGTCCAACCTTGACAAATGACTAAGAAAGTACAAGATATAGGCATCAAACCACTTATTCTAGCCATCAGGGGTCGAATCCATGGGTCAAGGAGCTGTTTCAACAAGATCTAAACTAGGAACTGAAAAATAGGCAGTGGAATAGCTTGCCTTTAAAACTATGGAAACTGATTCATTCTTCCTCAAACTAACTCTAACTGATGTATCTACCTCCTTAAGTCATTTTTCATCGTATTTACATCATGGTACATCAAGTTACATCAAATTACATCATTAATTGACCAAGAGAGAATAAAAAGTCAAACTGACAGCAAATTGGGCAAAATTCTAAACAAATAGGCAAAACTGGCAAATTTTTCTCCTATGTGCCACACCACTGATCCTATGCATAATGCTTTTTCTAGACCAGTTTTGGAAGGCTTCCCGAAGTCCAAATCAGGTGCATAATAGCTCATTGGAAATCTTGGTGAGTCTACTTTCTGGGACAACTTGAATTTTTTGATTTGGAGTCCATTTGCCCCTCCAAAAATGGAATCTCCCAAGACTGCTTCCTATGTGGCAAAAAAGTGGCAGAGAGGGCACTTTTTGGGTGTTTTTAGCCATTTTGGAGGTCCATAACTTGTCAAAATTTCTCACCCATTTTTCAGCAAGCATAAATTTTCATGTTGATTCCAAAAATGTTTTTGCAAATGGAGGCCCCCATCAAAAGTGTAGCGCCGGTGGCGCTACGCACCTGTTGAAAAAACCTATTTTTTGCTTCAAAATTTTCAAAAATGACAAAAACTTCACCAAATTTCTTGAAATTTGGCATGAGTGATCCTTTTTATGTGCTATGCTGGGCCAATGATGCTTTAGCCAAGATCTTGAGCTTATCTTGCTCTTTTTTTCTTCTCAAAGCTCTCTTTAGCTTCGCCTTTAACCTCTTCACCCTTGTTTTGCAAATTTTATTCCGGGTTAAGTAGTGATAGGCCATATGACACAACATTTTCTTCTCTTTGTTTGCTTTCTCGAGCAATTTCTCCAGGTGAATGTTTGTCCTCTCTAACCATGATTCTCGGTCAGCCTCAATTTCTTGCTCTAAGGATGTCATCTTAGTTTTTCTTCTTTTTGCCACTTGTCAGTTTTCTCTAATGGTGTGCAGCTCCATGATTGCTTGTTTGTCCTCCAGTTGCTTGTTCTCTTGTTCAAGGAAGTTAATAATCCATTTAGCCCTCTCAAGGTTAAGTGACAAGGCTTGGATTTCAGCCTCCTTCTCTTTGATGATCATATCCTTGAGTCTTGAGCTTTGAGGGCCCAAATCAATGTCATCCTCCTCAACCAAGACAAAATCTCTATCTTTCCCTTCAATAGGGCCTTCATCATGCACCTTTTGCTTTCCTTTGTCCTTATCATGTACCTGTTTAGCTGAAGAAGAAGGAAAAGCCCCTTTCACCCTAGGTGAAGATAGCATTTGCCTATGATCCAGTGAAGAAAACGAGACCCCTTCCACCCCTGGTGAAGATAGTACTCGTTTGGCAGCAGCAAAAAGTCTCCTGGTGCCTTTTTCATAAGTGACAAACACTGGCACAGCTGTAGTTTCAGTCTCATGAACATCTGGCTATCTTGAAGGCCCTCCTTCCTCTTGAAGCACCGATGGAATCACTTGAGGGCCTTTGAAAATCTCATGTGCAATGAAAGTATCCCATGGTATGTTCAGCAAACTTAGCTGATGCAAGACAACGATTTTAATCAGTGAGAAGTGATAAATGTTGTTGAACTGCTGAGGAAAAGGTTTCCTTTGCACATATAGAGCCATCTTCTCAATATTCCTGTAGATAAAGTATGGGAGGTTCATCATCCTCACTCTTGTGAAATGCATCAACAATCTGACATGGTAGGTATAGAGATGAGAAAACCTCCCTTCACAGGTGAAATATTTGATGATGAGTTTCATGAGAGGAACATAAGTGTCCTGTAAGTATTTGAAAAGAAAAACCTTGTTGATTTGCCTCTGATAACCAACCTTGATGTAAGGCTCATAATGCTCTCTGCCCACATGCTGCCCCTTATTCCATTGTTCACCTACATTAGGGATGCATGTTGCTGCTGCAATAGTTTCACGTGTCAAGGTGAAAGAGACACCAGCTAGGTTCACCTCGTCATTATGAAGATGAAGAAAAAACAACCTATCCAGCTCATGATGATACTTCACCCTTTCTACCATTTCACAAAACTGATAAGAAGATTGATGTTTAAAACAGGCTACAACAAGAGGACAAGCAAGTAATTCCGTGAGAGTGGTAGGCTCCTCCCAGATACGTTTTCCTCCTTTATGTGGTTTTCTTGGCACATGGGCTTCTTGGGAGGAATCACTAACAGTTTCATCATCCCTCTCATATGCTAAGTCTGTCTCCATGCTTGTGAATTTGGAGTGAAAACTGATGAGTATGAAGAGATTTTAAAAGTATGAGGGTGAATATTGTATTGTAGGAAATGACTGTTTTTTTTCTTTTGGTAAATGAGGGAATGACTGATATTATGACAATAGGTGAGGGATTTGATGATGGAATGGATGTAAGTAGGGAATAGGAAATGGGAATTAGGGTTCTGGGAATATAGGGTTAGGGTTTGGTAATAGGGAGTGGGATTTGGGAGGTGAGTGCTAATAATATTGGGAGAGGAAAATGGAAAAGTGATTTAGGGAAATTAGTTTAAGGGAAAGGGTGTAGGAAAAAAAAAACTCAAGGGAATAGAAACAAGAGAACACAATATCCTTTGAAAATTTAGAAGGCAATTTAGAGACAGCTAGGGTTTAATGTTTTTGACATACACATCACCACCACTAATGAAAAATTCCTTGCTAGATAGGGTGAGAATTTTCACTTGTTGGGAGGCCAATTGTGAAATTTGAGGCAGAGGAAAGTGATAAAATTCATTTTGAAGCTCAACAGGCAGGTGTGTAGCGCTGCCTCCCAAGTGCGTAGCGCACTTTATATGCATAGCACCTGAACAAAACTCAGTGCAAAACCTGCACCAGGTGCGTAGCACTAGATAGGTGCATAGCGCCAGAGCCCAGGTGCGTAGCGCCGGTGAAATTTTGGGCTTTTACTCTGTTTTTTGCCTCTTTCCTCCAAAATTGTGATTTTTGCATCTCAACTCATTCACTCACAACAAATGAAGGATTTCAAACCATAGATGAGCTTTTATATCTCCTTGCTTTAATTTTTCATTTACCAAACCCACTTTTCTAATGTCTTTGTCACTTTTCTTTAAAAACTTTGTTTTTCCATTTGCAGTTTGACTCTTTTTTATCACTTGATGAACTAATGCATTGATGTTTTTGTTTCTTGCAGTGGCTAGAGTTGGCAAGGTGACCAAGGGCAGCAGCTGGAACTTATTACATATAGAAAACATTTTAAATTATACAAAATTTGTACATAGAAATAAAAAACTATGTTTTCACCTCAAAACAGGGTTTTGAGGTAAAAACCATTTATTGAGCAATTCATGAGTGAATTTATAATCTAATGAACTTATAAAACCTCCTCATGTGCCTGCTGACTTTTTATTGAGTTTTCGATGACCATGGTGACAAAACCTAAACCTAGTGAGACCTAAGAAAACCTTAAAACTGGCTTTTGCAAATGAAATGACACAAAATGACAGTAAATAATCTAAACATGTGAAAAAATGCCAGCAGGTAAATTCCATGAGGGAAATTGACAATGAACCACTACCATCAGTTGATCCATGACCTAATGGAATGCAACTGATCAGATGGGACACCTAATATGCATGCAAAAAGAGAAATTTGATCACTGATGGAGGGATGAATATACCGACACTAACAGGTGGTTCAAACTATATTGCTTGGAATGATAGGGTGGAGCCATTGTTGGAAGACAACAGTACTAAGGAATTCATAGAAAAAGATATTCCTAAACCTCCAGTGGCTGATGCTCAAGATCTAGCAGAGTGGAGAAAATGTGTTGCAAAGGTGAGAAGGATTATCCTAGAAGGAGTTTGAGATCATATTGTCTCGAACCTCCATGGTAAGGAGAATCCATATGCAATGTGGAAGGCCTTGACAAACCATTTTCAAAAAAACAGTGACCGCAGGAAGCTGGAACTAAAGGACACGCTCAAAAAAGTCAAGATGGAGAAGGGCGACAAAATACCGAAGTACTTGAACAAGTTCACCCAATTGAACAGAAACCACAGTAGTCACCAACGTTTCGAATCCCAAATGGGATCCAATCCATTTGGGATTCGAAACATTGGTGTAAAAATTCTACTACTGTGGATTCTCCGGTCAAAAATTCAATAAGCTCAAACCACAGATCTCTGAAATCCAAGTTCACCCAAGATGAGCTTGGGAGTATTAGTGTTATAGTTGTTGAAGATGATTTGGTCAACCTAACACTTTTAGGCTTTCCCAAGAGCTGGCACAACTACCAGGATTTGGTAAATGGGAGGGAGAAGCTACCAGAGTGGGAGAATTTGTGGTTCGACTTGGCAGCAAGTAGAGATTCGATGGAACACCAGAGATGGGACCTCATCTGATCTAGGTGGATATCCAACTATATCGGGTTTTCAAAGCTAGCCAACTCCTTCACCAAGGCAAGTGGCTCACCAGGGACCAAGTTCAGCAGAAGTTTCCCCATCTCATGGAGGCACTCAACAAAATGGGGACCATTGCTTCCTAAGGGGGGAGGAATGATCCAAGTGTATATTGGTGGTCACTCGCCTATTCCACTTGGACACCCAACACTGTCTCTTTCAGTTTTTCGGTTTCTCAATTGTAGCACAGTTTACTATTTTTGGCAGTTTTTCGAGTCCTGAACCTCTGGAGCCATTTTGAGGCCCTACACGACGTTTTTAGTGAAAACTGAGAGACTGAAAACGTCCCAAATCGGCTTTGCGATTTATTTTTGGGCTTCTCTTTAAGATCTTTGAAATGAGGTATTATGAAAGCCAAACGGAGATCGTATCCCAAAGTTACGACCCCGAGAAGTTGATGTGCCAATTTACCCAAACGAGGCCCACAGTTTTGGCACTTCATCTCCTAGGGTTAGGTTTCTGGATGTTTAGGGTTTTCCATTGTTTCTCAATAATAAATAGGCCTTTAAGCCTCATTGTAACACAGTTCAGAGGCATGTAGATGCCACATCTCTTCTCAGAGATAAGCTACTATCACCGAGCTATCTTATTTCCATTTTGTCTATAAGCATAGTTCAATATTTTTATATTAATGAAATGAAGTATTTTTCTGTTGCATTGATGTATTTATGATTATATATGTAAGTTGTTGCATTCCTGTTTAAGTTTGGATCAATGGTATCAGAGCAGTTTGCTCTTTCTCTGTTTGTCTTTGCATGTCCCCAATGAGGTAAGGGTATAAGGAATTAGGGCTCGATTTGGTTGAACCATTGCAAGATCATCCTCACAGAACCCGACGACCTCCCATGGCGCAAGAAAAGAAAGATGAGGGAGAAGGAGATCCTTTCAAAATTTTGCTTAAGGAAGCCCTCAAGCGACAGAGGGACACGATGATGGATAACTTTTCCCAGATTCTTCAACGAGTACCCACAAGCTATGCATCTTCATCCAGCGGCCACTCTGGAGGTGCCACTCCTTTTAAGGTACAAGTTAATTTCGATATTCCTATTTTTGATGGCCTGATAGATTTAGACGCCTTAGATAAATGGTTAAATTTGTTGGAAGGATATTTTTCAGTTCATGACTTTCCAATCGGGAAAAGATTACTTTTGCACTTCTCAAATTTGCCCCACACATCAAGGACTGGTGGGAAACCTACTGTGAAAAAAGGATGAGAGTGAACCCTCATTGTTTTCAGTTGCACCCACTTGGGATTCTTTCTGAGACGCCATCAAGGAAAAATATTACCCTGTCAGGAGCTATGAAGATAAATACATAAAGTGGACCATGCTATGGCAAGGAAGGACCAAGATGTGTCGAAGTTCACAAATATTTTTCATACTCTTCGCACGAAGTTGGGTATCAAGGATACTGAGTGGCATTTTCTTAAGTACCGCGGTTGTCTACACAAGTTCATCTAGGACGAGATGGAGTTCCTGGACATTTCTTCGCTTGGCACAGTGTACCAATACACTGTCAAGATTTAGCAAAAGTTTAAATAGAAGAAGCAAGACTTTGGATCTATGAATCCAAAGCAAGGAAAAGGTGCCCCCAAACCACAAAAATAAGTACCAAGCCAAGGCAGGGCTACCCAGGACAACCCTCCGAACCTGCAAGCAAAGAACAACACCACAAAGACAAAGAAGGACACGGGAAAATGGTGTGAGTTCCATAAGAGCTCCATTCAAAATACAAGTGAGTGTCGGGACAAGCAATCACTGGTGGCCAAGGTGTAGGCTTCTGAATCAGACACATGTTTCAACTCTGAATCAGAACCCGATAAGGGAACTGACAAAGGGAAACAGATCATTGATGCAGAGCCTAATACCACCGTGGCCACCACCAAGATCCATAAGATTGAGCCTGAAGATTCAAAGGAGGGGGAACGCCTATTCCACTCATAGATGTGGGTGAAGGGTTCTCCACTGCAGTTCATTGTCGACAGTGGGAGCCAAAAGAACCTTATTTCAGCAGAGGTCGTGAAGCGGTTGGGCCTAAAGATTACAACACATCCACATCCATACACCATCGGGTGGCTTCACCAAGGACAAGATCTTCACGTTAGCCAACAGTGTCGCCTTCCCTACAGAATCAAGCCCTTCATGGATGAGGTACTATGTGATGTTTCTCCTCGTGAAGTTTGTGATGTATTATTAAGACAACCATACTTGTGGAAGTGATGTGTTGTATTTGAGTCTAGACCTCGCTATGTGATTATTACCTTAGCCAACAAGTTATACAGGATACCGGAGGTAGCCCTGCCTACCGCCAACTCTTTGAACACTGAAAAGCATTGTAGTAAGATCATTTCCCAGACCAGGAAATTTTCTTTCCTTATGATTCGCTCTTGGGGAAAGAAGAAGGTTGTAGCCATGGCTTCTAGGCAGGGCTCCTTTACACAGCAGCAGCAGATGGACAAGGTTGTGGAGGAGTACAGGGATATTTTCGCCTCACCTACAGGGGTACCTCTGAACTGTCAAGTCAAGCACTCCATCGATCTGACCCCGGGTGTGCCACTACCTAATGGGTCGATCTATCAGTGCTCTGTTCTGGAAAATGATGAGATCAAGAGGAAAATTCAAGAACTATTGCTTAAATGGAAAATCAGGCCAAGCTCATCACTCTATGGGAGCCCAATTGTATTGGTACAAAAGAAGGATGGGACCTGGAGGCTCTGTATTGACTACTGGGCATTGAACAAGATCACTGTCCAGAATAGGTACCCAATCCCATGGATTGATGACCTTCTTGACCAGCTCAAGGGGGCCAAATATTTCAGCAAGATTAACTTGAAGTTAGGTTATCACCAAGTGTCTATCGAACCCTCTTATGTGTGGAAGACTACCTTCAAATCCAAGGAGGGACTTTTTGAATAGTTGGTCATGCCATTCGAATTGACGAATGCCCCTTCAACCTTCATGAAACAGATGGATGACATCCTGCAACCCTTCACCAATGCATTCGTGGTGGTGTATTTAGATGACATCTTGACCTTCATCTAGATTTGGGACGAGCACCTCCACCATATTCGACAGGTCCTTCAAACCCTGCGACAACACAAGTTGTGTGCTAACTTGTAGAAATGAACCTTTGGCCCGACCCAGGTTCAATATTTGGGGTACATACTTGATGACCAGGGTGTACATGTGGACCCATCCAAGATACAAGTCATTCGGGATTGGCCAGCCCCAACCACTCTAACAGAGCTCCGAAACTTTTTGGGTCTTGCCAACTTCTACTATAGATTCATGTTGGGGTTCTCTCATATCACTTGGCCTTTACGTCAAGTCACCAAGGGCGGAGAAAAAGCAAAGTTTTTTTGGTATGAAACCCAACAACAAGCGTTCTCTAAGTTGAAGAATCGCCTTCCTTATCCACCAGTGCTCACATTACCAGACCTACAACAACCATTTGATATTCAGACAGATGCCTCTGACTATGATATTAGTGTGGTTCTTACTCAGCATTGGCATCAAGTGGCTTACCACAGTGAGACAATTTCAGATATAGTCTAAAAGTACCCCACTTACAACAAAGAAATGTATTCCATTGTGCAAGCCTGCCATCAATGGAAGCATTACATTCTGGGGAAGGAAACGATCATCCACACAGACCACTGACCTCTATAGTTCATACAAACACAAGGGAAGTTGCAGAACGATCGCCATCAGAAATGGTCCACCTACTTGCAACAGTTCCATTTGAACATTAAGTATAAGAAGGGCAGCACCAATAATGTCGTTGATTTCCTCAACCGACCACCGGTCATGGCGTTGATCACTGTGCTCGAGTCCCATAGAAAATTTTAGGGGCGAATGTTCGCCCTTTGGCGAAATTAAGGGGTTTTAAATTTTTAGTGGGCGAATATTTTGTATCATAGTACATTTTTACAAATAGCCCACCTTATTTTAAGGGAGAGGGTAAAAAAGGTAAATTTAGCCCTTGAAATTAGGAGTTACAACCTTCCATTCACCCATTTTCAAGAATAGATTTTATTTAAGTGAATCCATTCGCCCATTTTCAAGAATAGGTTTTATTTAAGTGAATCTATGGGCCAAATACCATATTTATAAAAGAGGTATGGTAAATTAATAAAAATATAAATAAATGAGAGGTATGGTAAATAAATAAAACATTTTTTATATTTACTCGATAAGTCACGTTATATACGTGCAAGGGTGTAAACAAATAAAAATATAAGTAAAGTGGAGGTATGGTAAATAAATAAAACGTCTTTTTATACTTACTCAAAAGGTATGGTAAATAAATAAAAATATAAATAAACTAGATGTATGGTAAATAAATAAAACCTCCTTTTATATTTAGTCCATAACCCTCATTCTATTTATGAAGGCTCAAGAAAGAGGTTTTATTTAAGTGAATCCAATGGGCCAAATACCATATTTGTAAAAAGATGGTAAATTAATAAAAATATAAATAAATGAGAGGTATGGTAAACAAATAAAACATTTTTTTTATTTACTCCATAAGTCACCTTATATTTATGAACACTCAAAAAATGCGTTATATTTAGGTGAAACCTATGGACAAAATACTATGGGACAAATACCATGGACTAGATTGTTATTAATACCATGCAAAAAAACATTATTAACCCTAATATTAGTATTAATAAAAATAAAAATGGCACATTGTATTGACCCATGGTATTCACCAAAATGGCACCTAGTATTGAACCATGGTATTCACCAAAATGGCACATGGTATTGACCCATGGTATTCACCTGGAATGTAGCCTATTTAAATGGGGGAATTAAACTAGCATAGATCCATCTTTACTCTGGATCTACTAACCCCCGAGAGGTATCAAATATCGTGATATGCAAATTAGCATAGAGTGAAGATCCCTCTCGGGGTGGATCAAGAGTAAAAATGGATGTTGTAATTTAATGTATGTTAAACATTTTAGCTTGGTTAAAATAAAAAATAAAATAAAAATCAACTATTAATTTTATTATTTTTTATAAATTACTAATAGTAACTTTTAAGCTCCAGGTTTATAATAACCCATGGTATTGACCCAAGGTAATACCAAGATCTTACAAGATTTTATAATTGAGTAAAATATTCGCCATGCCTGGTGAGAGATTCGCCAAAAAAATTATATATACATATTATATTATTGATGAAATCGCCTTCCATTTTTCCTACCATGGAGATTCGCCCATTTATTATATATATAAATTTAGGGGGGGTTCTTAAAATTTTCCCTATGCTCGACTCCTATGGGCACAAGACATTCGCCTTCCATTTTTCCTATATACCATGGAGATTCGCCCATTTATTATATATATAAATTTAGGGGGGGTTCTTAAAATTTTCCCTATGCTCGACTCCTATGGGCACAAGACATTGCGGTGGCCGCATATTTACAAGAGCGATCCAGAATTCAGCAGCACATACCAGACACTCCTGGAAAGGAAGCAAGTTCCAAATTTTCACCTTCAGGATGCACTGTTATGCCAGCTGGGACATGTTTGTGTTCCTTTAAGCGAGCGTGCCAAGATAATTTGGGAGGCGCACTACAGTGAAGTCGCTGGACATTTCAGAGTAGAGAAAATAGTGGCAGTATTGCAGAAGTATTTTTATTGTCTGAAACTTCATCAGGCTATTGGGAAGTACATTAGATCTTGCACCACCTGCGCCATTGCCAAACCAACCATTAAGAATCAAGGCATGTATACTCCTCTACCTACTCCTAGTCAACCTTGTGAATCTGTATCCATGGATTACATGTCAGGCCTTCCTTCTACTAAGCACGACAATGATTGCATTTTCTTGGTCATCGATAGATTCTCTAAGATAGCCATCATCGCAGCCTGCAAGAAGAGTATCCTAGCAAAGGCCACTGCTAAGATCTTATTTGAGCAAGTGTGGGTACCCTTTGGGATCCCACAATCCATTGTCTCGTATCGGGACAATAGATTCCTAAGTGCATTTTGGTCAAGTCTCTAATCGATGCTGGATATAAAACTTACTAAGTCCACGGCTTTTCATCCCCAAAATGATGGTCAAACAGAGGTTGTCAACACGATGATCATACACATTCTATGCATGTACCACTCAAAGCATCCATATGCCTCAACAAATTCCTGAGTGAATTTTGGTCAAATCTCTAGTCGATGCTGGATACAAAACTTACTAAGTGCATGGCTTTCCATCCCCAAATTGATGGCCAAATAGAGGTTTTCAACAGGATGATCGTACACATTCTATGCATGTACAACTCGAAGCATCCACGCACATGGGAAGAGACTGATGAATGACATCCTGCAACCCTTCATCAATGCATTCGTGGTGGTGTATTTAGATGACATCTTGATCTTCAGCCAAAGTTGGGATTAGCACCTCCACCATATTTGATAGGTCCTTCAAACCCTGTGACAACACAAGTTGTGTGCTAACTTGGATAAATGCACCTTTGGCCTAACCCAGGTTCAATATCTGGGGTACATAATTGATGAGTAGGGTGTACATGTGAACCCATCCAAGATACAAGTCATTTGGGATTGGCCAACCCCAACCACTCTAACAGAGCTCTGCAGTTTTTTGGGTCTGTTACACAAAAATATCGTCACCATGATTATTTGCAGTCAGTATGGGTCTATCATCACTTGTACTGTCCTCCTAAGCAAGTCTCAGACCTCAGCTCTTCAAATCAAGCTTTGGAAATGAGAGAAAGACATTAAAAATCAATGTAACTCTGGTTCCGCACTTTCTCTCATGGTCACCTGCAGTCCCGCACCTTCTGTGTACAAAAACTGCGGACCTGCCTGCTCTGTCCCTAACGGTGTAGGTGCGGACCCCTGTGAAAGTCAAAAGGCGCAAGTTTTATCTTAAAAAACTCACTTTGGGTTAATTCTAGAGGTTTCTAGAAGGAATTTTGACGTGGATTGTTCGCTCTGAGGTGGTTCATGCATCCCAAAAGAGAAGGAGCTATCCCTTTGAAGGAGGACCTAGTAACCTCCCTCCATTGCACTATAAATACAGGCATTGGGCTGGTTGCTGGAGAGGTTAGAAGCTGAACATTTTTGAGGGTAAATGCTGGTGAAATAAAGACTTCCTAGTTGAGCTTAAGAGGAGAGATCACACATCTTTTTGGCTTCATTGGGGAGTGAGTGAAACTTGTCAAAGTAGAGGAGACTTCTTGCTGGACCCTGGGAGGAGCTTGTACAGCATCAAGGCAAAGGTTGTAAAGTTCTTCTTCTTTTGAATTAATACAATCAAACTCATTTTTCTCAACAAGTATCTTATGTTATTTGTTTCATGGACTCCTTGACTTTCATGTTAAATATGTTTTATGCAATTGGCTTTTCAGGTGCTATTTAATTTGTTTGCCTTGTTTGTGTTTGCAGATTCGCGAAAAGGAGCTCATTTGGATCGAAGGAGCGAGGGCATCCACAAGCTTGCGTTGGACCTAAGGTAGGCCCTAAAAACACTTGTTTGCTATTGTTTATCAAAGCATATTTAGAGAAAGATAGTGTCTAGTTGGTTTGCTTGTCATTAGGTCTTCTTTAGATTCTAGGAAGGTCTATCTTGTCCGCAAGATCGACTTATTCCGTGTGACAAAATGGCGACTCCGCTGGGGACTTGATTGTTTTCCTTGTTTTTACTTTGACCTGAGAAACTCTATTTTTGTTTCTGTTTTTGGCTTGTTGTGTGTAAAATTGGGTAGAGTTTGTAGATCCAGGGTTATTTTTCGTTTTTCATAGCTTTGGGAGAGGACCGCACCCTAGCCGTTTGACACAGTGCGTACCTACCCGCAGCTTGGCTTTTAGCACAGAGCGGGACCGCACCTGTGCCAACTGTGGGCCTGCGGACCCTGTCAAAATTTTGAAAACCCTAAGATTTCCTCTGTTAGTCAGCTTAGTTTGTGTTTAGAAATTGTTATCCACTGCCCAGACCTGCATATAACTTGTCAGAAGCTTTCCTTGGATTGATTTCGTTAGTGTTAGGGTTTTAGGTGAAATTCCTAGGAGTTTTGCTTGTTGGGTTTGTTTTTCATTATGGTTGTGTAGTGGCTCTGAGCTTAGAAGCTGTAGGGACTTCAGATCACCTTAGTGTCTACCAGCCTTCTTATGAGTCTGACCATTGATGAAATCTCCCCTTGTTTGAGGAATCTGTTTTGAGTTTTCTCTTTACAAAACTTCGAAAAGCTTGTGTTTGAGAGTTTGGATTTTCATTTTCAAAAAGAAAACAAAATTGGTTATTCTTGACTTATTTGTGATTCTGCATAAATTGGTCCTTAGCTTACATCTAGCTAAGTAAAACATCCTTAAAAAAGACTTTTAGTAGGCTTTGACTTCAAATAGGTTTTTATAGTTTGTAGATCTCAAAGTTAGTCATTTTCATAGTTTTGAGTGTTTTATTAAAAAAATATATATAAAAATCTCTTTTGAAAAAAGTTTGCTTTTTGTAGTGATTGAGTGCTTTGAAACGAAAAAGGGAAATTTTTGTGAAATAACTAGTTGTCTCGTTTTTGAGTGCTTTGGAAAGGAAAAAGCTCTTCTTTTAATTTGTTTGATTGAGAAAGATTTGTGTTTACAAAGTATTTGCATTCTCAAACTCTTTCTTAGTTTAGAAGTTCATCGAAGAGAAAAAGATTGCTTAGATCATCTTAGGTGCATTTTTAGTAATTTTGAGTCGAGTCTTCATACCACGAGTTTCATCTCCGCACCTTTGGACTTAAACAAAAACCACTAAAATTAACACTTAAACTAAAATTCGCCTAGTAACATTTTTATTTCTAGGGCTCTAATGCACCAACTTAGCTTAGGCTAGTGTCTTGGAGTAGGAGAGTAATTAACTCTCCAAGACAGTAAAAACAAACAAGTAGCTATATCTTGTGGTAGGGAAGAAATCCAATTGTTGCATTTATGCTCTGGGAAAGCTCCTCTTAAAGGAGAAGCACGAGATCGTGTCTGAACCAGTGTGGGAATCAATCCTTCCTCATTGGGAACGACGCCAAATATTCACGTATTAAAAACGGTAAACCTCGGATTAACCATTGTCGAGGAGCCTGGGGTCACTTGTTGGTAAACCTTGGATTATGTCAAGGAGCCTTCAAGGGGATTGAGCTTGCTACTCTGCCCTTGCGTGCATATCGGATCGTAGACTGTTCCCCCAGGTGTATTTGTCTCAGTTGGTAACCTTAGTGGCCATATTCTTTAGGACTCTTCCTAAGGTGACAGTGGTGGGAAGATCCCACTGTACCTGGAGCAGACGTCGGCTAGACTCACTTGGATTTTCTGGGGGGTTCACTTCACTCGAGACGGTTAAGTGGAGGAACTTGTGCCAGTCTATTCATTAAGCAGGTTGTCGGGGTAACTGTTCCAACCGCCATTTCTGTATTGAACTCTGTGACATTGGATTTCATCACCAACTAGTGTTTTCGGTACGGAAAGTTACTGTTTGTGTGTGTTTGATCTCCTAGATTCTTTAGGCGTGTGATTCAAATTTGTTTGGTTCTTTAGAGACTTTAGGTTTTTTTCATTGAGATTTTACTTTGTTTGCGTGTGAAGTAGTTAAAAGTTTTCAACTGTGGCTGAATTACCAAGACAGTCCCGTAGACTTCGGGGCCAGTCTCCTGAGTTTGTAAACGTGGCTGAGTTACTGAGGAAGTCCCGTAGACTTCGGGGCCAACCTCCTGAGGAAGTACTGAGCCAGCTCGAAGACTTGAAAGTCCTCGTAACTCCTAGAGACAGTAGAGTTGGGTCACCTAAGGAAGGAGAATCTTCTTTGATAGTACATCCTGATTTTCAACCGTTAGTAGCAGAGTATAATCCACAGTCAGTGTCTGTCTCCGAAATTGCTGGTAGCTTTTCATCTACTAGTGATATAGGTGAAGAACCCGAAATATCCGAGCCTGAAAGTGAATTTGCTACTACTCCGACATCGGGGTTTGTTTCTCCAACTTCTAGTGGTCCTGGTTCACCTAGGGTAGAAAGAGTAATCACCCAAGATCTTCCTTCTGGACTTATTGCTATTGAAGAACTTGCTCCGGAAGAAGAAGTAGGCATCCCTATCCCTGAAAATCAACCTGTTATTGAACTAAGGGAGCGTGAATCAATTTTTTACAGTCCACCTAGGAGTAGTTCTTGGTATCTTTCTTTGACTAATTTTCTAGAAAACTCAGGGTTAAGTTTTTCACCACCTCGTGCTCCTTATCACCCAACACCTAGAGGTTTTTATACTTCCGTCAATATGGCAGGACAGTCATCCATGTTTACTCAATCGCCTGAATCTTTTTTGTATGGCGGTCCTTCTGTTCCCTCTGGGTATCAGTCACTTTCTGGTACTTTTTCGGGAGCATCTCCTCAACCCATTGAGCAAGGGTTATTAACTGGAAACAATGGTACTAAGCCGTTGAGCGTAGAAGACATTCTTATGATGTCAGGTTCTATTCCCAATCCTCAACCTCAAGGTGGCCAGTTACCGCCTAGGGGGCAACCTCAATTAACGCCTGGGGGGCAACCTCAAGGTACACAATTTGCATCTGGGGGGCAACCTCAAGGACAGTACATACCTATGGGACAGTACGTTCCTCAAGGTCAACCCCAGACTCAATATGTACCCCAAGGTCAACCCCAGTATCAATTTATACCTCAAGGTCAACCCCAGTATCAGTATGTGCCTCAAGGGTATCAACCCCAAGGTCAATACTCGAACCAAGGTTTCCAACCACCCCAAGGTCAAACGTATGTTCAAGGAACGGGAAATGTACCTTTCAATTATCAATCCTACCCTCAACCCGGTTATGGTCCTCAGTATTCTCAACTTGTTATGGGTCAGTACCCTGGAATGAATATAGTGTGGGATCCATCGCAAACCCAACAGGTGTTGCAGCCAAGTGTACAGTTGTCATCTCAAACTGGGCAGCCCTTAGTTTTTGGTTCACCCCAGCAACCAATCCAGTCTAACATTCAAACTTCTGTACCTTCAGTAGTTTCTCAGCCTGGGCCTAGTACACCTCGTACTCCGCCTCAAACGACTGCTACAACTGCCGCAACATCTGTTCAATCTACCCCACCTACTTCTGGAGTATCGACAGCTCCGGTTTCTACTGTTCCTGTATCTACTCCTCAGACATCTTTACCACTGTCTGGATCTACGATTCAAACTTCGGTTCAGATGCCTGTAGGACAACCTGGTTTAAGTACGGTTGTCACAAGTCAACCACAATTCACTTATCAACCGTACCAGGGACAGTACCAATTCGGTCCTGCTGTGCAGCAGCCAGTCTATCAGTATCAACCGTACCCTGGGTACACTTATCAACAACCTCAACAACCCCAGTACGGTCCGGTTAATCCTGGTTTTCCGGGAGGATACAATATCCCGAACGCCATTCCTATTCCTAGTTATCCTGGATATCCTCCTCCTGGGGCTGGTCTCATGACCCAGAGTTTTAGGGATCCTAATCGGCAGTTACCGTTTATCGCAACTTTGGACTTACCTGACTTGTCGCGCCTAATGAACGATCCCATTAATTATCTTCCGTTTTGGCCGCCAATGCCGAATAAGTTGCCCAATGACATTCCCAAGTTCGAAGGTAAATCAGGAGAGGACCCGTCGAACCATGTGATGACTTACCACCTCTGGTGTGCGTCTAACTCCATTACAGATGATTCAATCCATCTTAGACTTTTCCAGCGCACTCTAATTGGTCTCGCGGCCAAGTGGTACATTGAGTTACCGCGAGGCACTTTTTATAATTTTAGTCAGTTAGCTACCTCGTTTTTAACTCATTTTCAGTTGCCAGTCCGATATGACAATGGCACGGAATTGTTAACTTCGCTAAAACAATCGACATCCACTTACATTTCAGATCATATTCATGAGTGGAGACGTCGACGACATTTAGTGAAGGTATTTATTCCGGATCAGATCTTGGCTGAGTGGTTTGTAAAATCTTTGTTGCCAAAGATCACTGAAGATGTTGCTAAAGCCGGAGTTGTTACTGAGGAGCAAGTAATTGCTCAAGCACAGTACCTTGACTTGGTCTATACTCAGTTGGGTACGTTACACGAAAAAATCCTCGATCTTCCCAAGCAAAATCAAATCACTGCAGCTCCTTCGTGATCTCATGCCGCCGATGGTATGATTGGCACGGTTAACACTAAAAGTAAGGAGAAGTCTTCCAAGAATTCTTCCCCTATCATAACCTTGCCTGATTCCCCAACAGGAGATTCTTCTGCAGAGATCTCCGCCGATATTCACGTTGTAGAGTCATCTACAACCAAATCAAAATCCGGTGGGAAGAAGAAAGGAAAGAAGAAGAATAAAACGGACAAAAGTTCAAAGGAGAAACCTGAAAAGGCGGAATCCAATGATGAAAAGCGCAAACCTCGTTATCCTTGTCTCATTTGTGACGATGAACATTTTCCAAGAGACTGCCCTCATCGTGCAGAGGTTGCGAAGATTTTCAAGGGTTCCCAAACTCCTGCTGTTTTGAAGGATCCTTTTCCGGCTCAAGATAGTAAGATGATAGGTTCATCCTCGAATGCTAATGAAGAACCCATACTGATGATGTCCCATGTTCGGATTGTGACTCGATCGCAAGATTATGGTAGTAAAAGTCCTGTTGATGGTAAAGAAGCAGAATCTTCTCATTCTAATCCATCAACCTCAGCTCCCGGTTCCGATCCACTACAGATCGAGAAACCTAATCCAGACTTAGTAATCAAACCACCTGCCAAGGGTATACTTCGAAAGTCAGCTTTCAATCCACATGCGAGAGCGGCTTAGAATTATAACATTGTTGAGGATTTAGCTGTTTCACCCTCAGCAATGTCGGCTTTGGAAGTGCTGCAATCATGTCCAGCACAACGTAAATTACTTTTGTCGACTATAGGAGCTGTTGACGTTCAGGACCCGAACCTAATAATTTTCGATCTAGAAAATAGTACACCGCGTTTGCCTCATCAAATGGCTTTCCAGATACCAGTGATAGTAAAAAACAGGCCTATTCATCGGACTGTAATTGATGAGGGAGCCTCAACATGTATTATGTCGATACAGTGTTGGAGATTGCTTGGTTCTCCTTCGCTAAATCAATCCCCGACGATTCTAAAGGCCTTTGATGGCCGTGGGTTTCATCCTTTTGGCATTCTACAGGATTTGCCTATAGGGGTTGAAGGAAAAACCGTTAGTCTAGATGTGGAGGTGGTTGATGCCCCTCTAGATTACAACCTTCTCTTGGGTCGAAGTTGGTCTTACGCTATGACAGCGGTCGTTTCATCGGTCTTTCGAGTAATAAAGTTTCCACACAATGGAAAGATCGTAACAATAGACCAGCTGGCTTACTTTTCATCTGACCCAGCCTCTTCGGAGAGTATTCAGCATGTTGGTAAAACGACTATCCCATATAAGGATGTTGGAGTAGGATTAGTTAAAGATGCCGGTTTACTGGGAACTTTTCCTTTTCCTCCAATCAACGCATCATCTTCATTTGCAACCATTCATATGATTACATCAGACACCATTATTTATGATGATCCTTGGATTGTCCCTTCTGAATCTGAGATAGACTCATTTGGTAATGCCATGCCTTTGAGTCCATATGAAATTGCCTATGAAGCCGTGTAGTCTTTTGCCGACCCATGTTCAACCGAAAATGACTTAATGAATGTGGTCCATGAGGAATCACTTTTCACATCAACCTCGGATTTAACTACGTTTTCTGAACTTGTTCACTCTGATGAGAAAATTCGTGAAATCCTATGTGTAGATGATTTACCATGGGAAGATCTCCATCACAGATCTTCGTTTTTACCTGAGGATGATCGTTTTGAAAATGATTTCTCATCAATTTTTACAACTGAATATGTCAAGGAACCTCAGAATCCAATGAAACATCCCGATTCAGAGTTAAATTTGGGAAACATCTCTCGAACTATTCCTATTGACATTTCGGTTAAGCCCGAAATTGTTGAGAACATTCATATAGGTGCCTCGTGTATAGATGACGAAATTCAATTATATAAGGCCCTATTTCAAGAATTTCGCGACGTGTTTGCCTGGTCCTATGAGGAAATGCCAGGAATTGATCCCGCGATTGTTGTTCATGAGATCAAGACTTACCTGGACGCTAAACCCGTCCCGCAACGTTTGCGTTAGATTCACCCACGAAAAGTTGCTGCAATTAAAGCAGAAGTTGAAAAATTATTGAAAGCAGGTTTCATTTATCCGATCCCGTTAACGGATTGGGTATCGAATATTGTTCCGGTTAACAAAAAGCAGGGAACAATAAGAATATGCATCGACTATAGGGACATTAATCGAGCCTGTCCAAAGGACAATTACCCAACTCCCTATATCGATCAAATCATTGATGATTGTGCCGGCAGCGAAATATTTTCCTTCATGGACAGTTTTTCCGGATACAATCAAATCAATATTCTACTTGCCGATCAACCAAAAACGGCTTTCATTTGTCCATGGGGGACATTTGCTTATTGCAAATTACCTTTTGGGCTTAAGAATGCCGAGCAACTTTTCAAAGGGCGATGTCTTATGCGTTTCATGACATCAAACACATTGTGCAACCGTATCTCGATGATTTGCCTGCTCATTCATTACATCGAGCTGATCACCTCGTCCATTTACGAGCAATCTTTATGAGGTGTAGGCATTATCGTATTCGGTTGAACCCACACAAATGTGTCTTCTGTATAGAAACGGGTCGATTGCTGGGGTTTGTAGTTTCGAAAGCCGGCATTCGCGTTGATCCCTCAAAGGTCGAAGCTATCATCAAATTGCCTCCTCCTTCGAGTCTTCGCCAACTCCAAAGTTTGCAGGGGAAAGCAAACTTTTTACGACGATTCATTCCTAACTACGCCGAGGTTACAAAGGGTTTTACCTGGTTGTTGAAGCAAAATACTCCATTCTATTGGGATGAGATAGCTCAGAAATCTTTTGATGCACTCAAACACGCGTTGACCCATGCACCGTTGTTGCATCCTCCCAACTACAACCAGGATTACTTCTTGTATCTCGCCGCCTCTCATTCCACCATTGGAATGGTTTTAGTTCAGGAAGATGAATTCGGAAATGAACATGTGATATATTACCTTAGTCGAACTTTAAATCCAACTGAGCTAAAATACTCACATGTGGAGAAATTGGCATTGGCAGCTGTTCAAGCTGTCCAACGTTTTCGTCACTACATTTTACTACGTAAAACTACAGTAATTTCGGATTGCAACCCTATGATCTACATTTTGACCAAGCAATTTCTAGGGGGCAAGTACTCTAAATGGATCGTTATCCTGCAGGAGTTCGACTTGGAATTTGAGAAATCTATGTCTAAGAAATCTTTAGTTTTTGCGGAGTTAATGTGTGACTTCCCGCGTGCTGACACGGAAACTGTGGCGGAGGAGCCCATTGCGGACGAATCCTTGTTTCTAATCAGCACTTTAGATCCGTGGTATGGGGATATCATCGTTTATCTCCAGACCCAATCCTTTCGGCCAGAAATTTCAAGGTCAGAACGTCGAAAAATTCGATTCCAATCCCAACAATTCAGGATTATTGGAGATACTCTTTATCGCCGTGGGGCGGATTCTGTTTTTCGACGTTGCTTAACTCACGAGGAAGCTGAAAGGGTTCTAAATGACTGTCACTCTGGAGCGTGTGGCGGTCATATGTCTGGGTTTGCCACAGCCCAAAAGATATTGCGCGCTGGCTACTTCTGGCCGTCTTTATTTAAAGATTGTATTACGGCGGTCCGAAAATGCCACAACTGCCAAATTTTTGATCGTAAGATGCGCGCTCCACCTGCTCCTCTCCACCCTATAATTTCCGTTGGTCCTTTTGCCAAATGGGGTATCGATTTTATTACATGTAACCCTCACTCGGCCGGGGGGCATGCGTATATCATCCTTGCGGTAGATTATTTTACTAAGTGGGCCGAGGCGATGCCTACATTTGAGGCAAACGGCAAGACAGCTGCAATTTTCGTGTTCAATCATATAATTGCTAGGTTTGGTGTCCCACAAGCGATAATCACTGATCATGGGCGTCATTTTCGAAACGTTATGATGACCGAACTTACAGGCCAGCTTGGTTTACGTCACGATAGTTCAACCCCTTATTATCCACAAGCGAATGGTCTGGTTGAATCCATCAACAAAGTTTTAGTCATCATGATCCGACGAATCATTGGGATTCATCGGTCGAATTGGCACAACATGCTATTTTCAGCGCTTTGGGCGTACCGAACTTCAGTAAAAACATCAACAGGGTTCACTCCTTTCCAACTAGTCTACGGTTTGGAAGCTGTGTTACCCATTGAATGCGAAATCCCGTCACTGCAAATGGCCATCGAGTTACTTCCAGCCACTTCCGAAGAGGAAAAGCGTTTGTTATACTTGGCTCAATTAGATGAGAATCGACGTGATGCTGCATTGGCGATCGAGACTCACACAAAACGAATGAAAGCTCAGTATGATCGAAATGTGACCCCTCGAAATTTTTCGGAAGGAGATCTAGTCTTAGTTTACGATCAAGCTAATGATAAATTAGGCGCTGGAAAATCCGTTCCTATGTGGCATGGTCCCTATGTTGTCAAGCGAAAGCTAGCCAAAGGGGCCTATGAATTGGTAGACTTTGACGGGGACTCTTTGGGTAAACCCAGAAATGGCCTTTACTTGAAGAGGTATTATGCTTAAAAGAATGGGTATGGAGATTTTTAGTTAGGATAGTTTTTCTTTCTAGCTGGTGTGTTTTAGTTTAAACAGTGTGCTTAGCTTAGAGAGTGTTTTTCATCATTATTCCTGCTTATCTTGGTTTTACTCTTGATATTGCAGATGTCGGTGCCTCTCCAAACATACATTGGTTTCGCTGATGGTGCTTGTCGTAATACACGGAACATCTCTTCCGCAGCTTGGGTTATCTATTCGCCCTCTGACGAGTTAGTATCTATGCATGGGGTAAGCCTCGGTCAAACAACAAACAACATTGCCGAGTATAGTGCAGTGATTGAGTTATTATCTGAATCTATTTCATTTGGGATTCGGAGTTTGATAGTGAGGTTAGATTCTGAACTCGTTGTATTACAGCTTAATAGTGTGTATGCCATTAGAAATCCAGTGTTATTAAGATTATTTTTGAGAGTGCGTCTCTTGGAACGTGAATTTGATTACATTGAATATCAGCATATTCCAAGATCTTTAAATACATTAGCAGATGCAATTGCTTCTCGAATGTTAAATAGACATTTGCAATAATCATACATGTAAATTTAAAACCATTCCATAACATGATTTACAAGATAAGCCGGTAATAGTGATATATATATAGGAGTGTGTCAAAAAATACATCGTCCTCGATCATAGGTTGAAAAACACCTTATGATCGGCAAAAATGATAAGTACAAAAAACAAAAATGTCACATGTGCCCACAATAGGCGATCATCCTATCACTGGTGATGATCTCTATAAGAAACCACTGCACGGGCCACCTTGCAAAGGAACCTCCTAAAAGGTCCCGGGACCCCAATCACATAGCGCTGAAGTCGACGAGGAATGTCATCTATAGTGGTCTCAGGAATATCTCCTGTCAAGCGCTCGAGATGACCCTCCAACTCGGCCAAAACCTCTGCTGATTCGTCCTGTGGGGCTGGCGCGGGTGCAACTGGTTGCCTCCTCTCATAAGGCCGGAGAGCGGCTGGTCGCTGTGGACCCACATCTGCATTTGAAATTTTTACTATCAGTTTTGAGGCGATGAAAAAAATAACAAAAAATTAAAATAGAAAAAATGTTGAAAAGGAATTTACCTGACTCATCCCACTGCTCTCCTGGTGGAAGAACCATGTCTGGGTCACCACGAAAATCTATCCCAGCGTAAGGGAAGTCCTGAATGGAAAAGACCTGATTTTCCAACCATTGGAAATACTCAGGTTTGAACCGAGCAACCTCTGTCCTCTTGTCCGGGTGACGGGCCATGACTGCGACCCATCGCATCAGTTTGGGCTCTCGAGGAAGCCCAGCTCCAACAGTAAGGTGTTGTGGGATCAGCATAGGAACCCTCTCCAGGCCAAAACTCACAACCAAAGCCCCATAACCAAAGGTCTTTAGTTGTCCGTTTTTGGCCCTGGTCAGTTGGCCTTTCAGATTGGCCAACACGGCATCGCACCAGTTGAAGATGGTGCCTCGAAAGCAATCAACTGCCATACGCATCTGGGATCCGATGGCAATATGTAATGCGGCAGCTCCGCAAAGTCTCGTGACAGTGAACGCAATCACCATGAGCTCAGGACGGGATATGGTCTTTATGTCTATCCCTTTGTCTCTAGCCTGGCTATTGCAGTACTCTAGCCTGAGGCTATCGATAGACTGGCCACCTGGCCTAGCCCTAAACAGAGTCAAGTCTTCGCCTCTCTTAGGCAAAATAGTCAAGAAATATATGTCCGCCAGCTCGATTTCGAGCTGGTGGCCACCAATGAAGAAGCACTGGTCCTGTATGCTCCATCTGTCAACCAACCACTGTAAGAAATCCACCTGAGCCCTCATGCTAGGAATGGCCCAGTATTTGTATAATCCGCACGCCCTCAAAGCATCAAGTGAAGGTTGATGATTCCATGCGGCAGCATCCACGTCCTCATGCTCTCGTTCACGCCAATCTAGCATGATGTACTCTCTGCATCAAGTATAAAGACAAATTAAAATGCTAGAAAATATTTTGTGTGGTTCATTTTTGAGAATTTTTGGGTTAAAAACCCTTGCGACGGGGACCGCACCCTCCAGGTTAGACACAGTGCGTGGGACCGCACTTTGTCTACACGGAAGGTGCGGACCCCGAGCTTTTCCTTTATGGAGAAAAAGTCGGGGTCCGCAGGCCCGCAATGGTAAACCTGCGGACCCCCGCGCGCGGGTTTTGTGCCTAAAAACCCTCCCAAAAATGAAATGAATCACTAAAACAAAAAATTAAATGGTTAAAAATGAAGAGTGGGATGATGTGGATTACCTGGAGAAGACGGCGTTCGATTCCGACGGTTGGATTTTCCGCAATCTTCACGGGAAGTTTTCTGAGCAAAAGCACTATTTTCTCACCCAAACTCAAACGGTAAAAATGAATTGACAAAGGCCCTTTTTATAAGTTTTTTGAGTAAATAAATTGCAAATTTGTTTATGTTTCACTTTGAAAAGGTATTTTGCGACATTTTTATCCATTTCAAACAGGTATGAGTAATGTTTGTGTTTTTGTGCAGAATAAAGGATTATTCAGGCGAAATCTATCATTTTCGACGAAAAAACATGTAGAGTCATCTTTAAGCTCTTTTCTGACTCCTAAAACATGAAAAGATTGCCGAGTGTTTCTTTTAAACTCGTTAAAACGGAATTAAAAGACGGTCCACTTACAGCTCTTTTCCGACCGTAAAAACATGAAAAGATTGCCGGATTTTTGTCGTTTCAAATTCGATATCGGTCATAAAACGACGTGTCATTGATCGCTTTTTTACTTTTTCGGGTCAAAGGCACTAATGACGAAAAGTACTCCTTGGTCGTAAAAGATCAAGTGGTTCTCTCAAGTATTATTTTATACTTTTTCGGGCTTGGGAGACACAAATTTACGAAAAAGGTCAACCCTGGAGTCTTCTTAAGTTTTTTCAGACTCTCTAAAATTGAAAAACGCCGAGTTTCTCCTATACTGGACTCGTTAAAATTTCACAGTAAAGGACCTGTTCAATTACAAACAGGAACGAACCACTCCTTCTTAGGGTTCGAATTTAAACTAAGTTGGACTCATCTGAAGGATGAGCTTATAATCAAGCAAATGTTATCCTCCTCAAGCTTGTCAAAAATAAAGAGGTACTTGCCAGAAATGGTGGGGGAAAAGAGAGAAAAATGAGCCTGTTTGTCATACTTCGTAACCACTCTTGAACACGACACTTTCATTCACCTGGGTTGGGAAATCCTTTGCCTAACAGTTGATCAAACCACATTGAAAGTCTTCAGCTAGTTTCTGGGTATTAACTTTGGGTCAATTATCACCAAGCCATCTGTCGTGTCATTATGTGTTCAAGAGGTCACTGCCAATAAGCCATTCATTTGCAAAATATCTGTCATCCATCTTGACCATCCCTGAGTCAGTCCTTGCAACTAAATTTCTTCAACTTGATTTATGATTTCGTGTTGTGGGCTTGCCTACGACGGATCGCTTTCTATCGACATCAGCTCATTATCTAGAAAGATGATCTAGGAATCGTCAGTACCTTGAGATCTGCATGCCTCAATGGCAGGTTTCTCGCCTTTGACGACAGTTTACATCATTGACTTTCAATCAAAGGATTCCGTGACATGTTCGACATCAACACATTTATTCGCATCTCATGGATTGTACTGGGTACTTTGAGAGCCATTGACATCACTGGTGGTTTCTCTCACACTTGTTAACAGTTTACATCATTGACTGGTAATCAAGTGGTTTCTATCATGTTCGACATCAACACATTCATTCGCATGGATAGAATCGTACTGTTTCGGGAAGTAGAAATGAAGACCCTGGATCTTGTTTCCACAATCCAGGCTGCGAGGAATTTTGTATTCATTATATAATGGACTATTCATAAACAGATGGCTACGTCCATACTGTGTCCACATGAGTCTATACTTGTGATGTTTTACAAGATCATTCCTGTATCAGAGCAGTAGTTAGTTTTTCTAGTCAGTTTTGATCTGAGTATGGGAATGCCTACCTCAGCGATGATATGATCTCATATATATATATATATATATATATATATATATATATATATATATATATATATATATATATATATATATATCTTGCATTGAATGTTTTTACAGGTTCCAACCGGGTTCTCCACAAGATGATCCTCGAAATGATAAAGTACTTCACTCTTCCTAAATGATAAGAAATCCTCATCTACTACAGACTTCGCACTTTAGGGGGCAATCTGTTACACAAAAATATCGTCACCATGATTATTTGCAGTCAGTATGGGTCTATCATCACTTGTACTGTCCTCCTAAGCAAGTCTCAGACCTCAGCTCTTCAAATCAAGCTTTGGAAATGAGAGAAAGACATTAAAAATCAATGTAACTCTGGTTCCGCACTTTCTCTCATGGTCACCTGCGGTCCCGCACCTTCTGTGTACAAAAACTGTGGACCTGCCCGCTCTGTCCCTAACGGTGTAGGTGTGGACCCCTGTGAAAGTCAAAAGGCGCAAGTTTTATCTTAAAAAACTCACTTTGGGTTAATTCTAGAGGTTTCTAGAAGGAATTTTGACGTGGATTGTTCGCTCTGAGGTGGTTCATGCATCCCAAAAGAGAAGGAGCTAATCCCTTGATGAGAGGAGCTATCCCTTTGAAGGAGGGCTTTATCCCTTTGAAGGAGGACCTAGTAACCTCCCTCCATTGCACTATAAATACAGGCATTGGGCTGGTTGCTGGAGAGGTTAGAAGCTGAACATTTTTTAGGGTAAATGCTGGTGAAATCAAGACTTCCTAGTTGAGCTTAAGAGGAGAGATCACACATCTTTTTGGCTTCATTGGGGAGTGAGTGAAACTTGTCAAAGTAGAGGAGACTTCTTGCTGGACCCTGGGAGGAGCTTGTACAGCGTCAAGGCAAAGGTTGTAAAGTTCTTCTTCTTTTGAATTAATACAATCAAACTCATTTTTCTCAACAAGTATCTTATGTTATTTGTTTCATGGACTCCTTGACTTTCATGTTAAATATGTTTTATGCAATTGGCTTTTCAGGTGCTATTTAATTTGTTTGCCTTGTTTGTGTTTGCAGATTCGCGAAAAGGAGCTCATTTGGATCGAAGGAGTGAGGGCATCCACAATCTTGCGTTGGACCTAAGGTAGGCCCTAAAAACACTTGTTTGCTATTGTTTATCAAAGCATATTTAGAGAAAGATAGTGTCTGGTTGGTTTGCTTGTCATTAGGTCTTCTTTAGATTCTAGGAAGGTCTATCTTGTCTGCAAGATCGACTTATTCCGTGTGACAGGGTCTTTCCAACTTCTACCGTAGATTCGTGTTGGGGTTCTCTCATATCACTTGGACTTTAAGTCAAGTCACTAAGGGTCGAGAAAAAGCAAAGTTTCTTTGGTCTGAAACCCAACAACAAGCGTTCTTCGAGTTAACGAATCACCTCTGTTATCCACCAGTGCTCACATTACTAGACCTACAACAACCATTTGATATTGAGACAGATACCTCTGACTATGTTACTGGTGTGGTTCTTACTCAGCATTAGCATCCAGTGGCTTACCACAGTGAGACAATTTCAGACACAGTATGAAAGTAACCCACTTACGACAAAGAAATTTATTCCATTGTGCAGGGATTCCTTCAATGTAAGCATTACATTCCGGGGAAGGAAACGATCATCCACATAGACCACCGACCTCTACAATTCATACAAACACAAGGGAAGTTGCAGAACGATCGCCATCAGAAATGGTCCACCTACTTGCAACAGTTCCATTTGAACATTAAGTATAATAAGGGCAACACCAATAATGTCGTTGATTGCCTCAGCCAACCACTAGTCATGGCGTTGATCACTGTGCTCAACTCTTGTGGGCACGAGACATCGGGGTGGCCGCATCTTTACAAGAGTGATCCAAAATTCAGCAGCACATACCAGACACTCCTGGAAGGGAAGCGAGTTCCAAATTTTCACCTTCAAGATGCACTATTATGCCACCTAGGACACATCTATGTTCCTTCAAGCAAGTGTGCCAAGATGATTTGGGAGGCGCACTAAAGATGGGTTGCTGGACATTTCAGAGTAGAGAAAACATTGAAGGTATTGCACAAGTATTTTTATTGGTCGAAACTTTGTTAGGATGTTGGGAAGTACATTAGATCCTGCACCGCCTATGTCATTTCCAAACCAACCATTAAGAAGAAAGGCCTGTATACTCCTCTACCTACTCCTAGTTAGGCTTGGGAATCTGTCTCCATGGATTACATGTCAAGCATTCCTTCTACTAAGCACAACAATGATTGCCTTTTCGTGGTCCTCGACAGATTCTCTAAGATGACCACCATGGTAGCCTGCAAGAAGAGTATCATAACAGAGGCCACTGCTAAGTTTTTCTTTGAGACAGTGTGGGTAAACTTTGGGATCCCACAGTCCATTGTCTCAGATCGAGACAACAGATTCCTTAGTGCATTTTGGTCAAGTCTTTGGTCGATGCTGGATATAAAATGTACTAAGTCCACGGCTTTCCATCCCCAAACTGATGACCAAACAAAGGTTGTCAATAGGACAATCATACACATTATACACATGTACAACTTGAAGAATCCACGCATATGGGATGAAAACCTCCCCTATGTCCATCACAACTACAACAGATCTTTCCACAGCTCAATGGGCCACAACCCCTTTCAGGTAGGGCTAGGATTTTAGCCATTATGTCCCATTGATGTGGCCATACCTTTTGTAGCTACTCAGGCAGATTCAGCTCATGTCCAGTCCGAAGCCAACAGGGCTAACAACTTCATTAAGTGCATTCAATACATCCGCCAGCATGTCCATGATATATTAGAAAGAGCCAATGCTAATTACAAGCAGCACCATGATCAGCATCGGGTGCCGCACAAGTTCTAAGTGGGCGACAAATTTTGGCTACATTTGCAAAAGGAGCACCTCGTTGGACCCCGTTGCAAGCTTCGCTTGTGCTGATATGGACCATACACCATCACCAAGGTTGTAGGGGACAATGCTTTTGAGCTTAGCATTCCACCTTTCCTTGGTAGGCACCCAATGGTCAATGTAGACTGCCTTCGGCCATACTTTCCACCATTGTTGGACACATCCAACGTTGCAGAACAGCTCACACCAACAGAGCTAAACCCAGAATACATGGAACATGCCACCACTGATCGAATCATGGACACAAAGATCAATAACACTTGCCAGGAGAAGATCCAGCTATATCGGGTTGTCAAAGCTGGCCAACTCCTTCACCAAGGCAAGTGGCTCACCAGTGACCAAGTTTAGCAGAAGTTTCCCCATCTCATGGAGGCACTCAATGCAATGGGGACCATTGCTTCCTAAGGGGGGAGGAATGATTCAAGTGGATATTGGTGGCCACCTGCCTATTCCACTTAGATCCCCAACATTGTCTCTTTCTGTTTTTCGGTTTCCTCAATTGTAGCACAGTTTACTATTTTTGGTATTTTTTCGGGTCCTAAACTTCCGGAGTCGTTTTGAGACCATAAACGAAGTTTTTAGGGAAACAGAGTGATCAAAAACTTCTTAAAATAGCCTTGCCATTTGTTTTCGAGTTTCTCTTAGAGATCTTCAAAACGAGGTATTATGATAGCCAAACAGAGATCGTATTCCAAAGTTACGACACTAGGAAGTTGATGTACCAATTTACCCAATCGAGGCCCACAATTTTGGTGCTTCATCTCCTAGTGTTAGGTTTTTGGATGTTTAGGGTTTTCCATTTTTTCTCATAATAAGTAGGCCTTTGAGCCTCATTGTAACACAATTCAGAGGTATGTTGCCGCCACATATCTTCTCAGAGATAAGCTACGATAGCCCGAGTTATCTTATTTCCATTTTGTTTATATTAAGCATAGTTCAGTATTTTTCTATTAATGAAATGAAGTGTTTTTCTGCTGCATCTCAGTATTTATGATTATATATGTAAGATGTTGTGTTCCTATTTAAGTTTGGATCAATGGTATCAGGGCGGTCTGCTCTTTCTTTGTTTTTCTTTACATGTCCCCAACGAGGTCAAGGTATAAGGAGTTAGGGCTCGATCTGGTTGAACTATTGCAAGATCAATGTCACAAAACCCGACGACCTCCCATCGCAGAAGAAAATAAAGACGACGGGGCAAGAGATCCTTTCAAATTGTTGCTCGAGGAATCCCTCAAGCAACAAAGGAACGTGATGATGGATAACTTTGCCTAGATCCTTTGACAGTTGCCCACAAGCAACGCATCTTCATCCAGTGGCCACTCCAGACATGCCACTAGTTAACTTCGATATTCCCATATTTTTTGGCCTGATAGATTTAGATGTCATAGATAAATGGTTAAATCTGTTGGAAGGATATCTTTCATTCCATGACTTTTCCAATCAATAAAATATTATTTTTGCACTTCTCAAAGCCGCCCCACACATCAAAGACTGGTGGGAAACCTATTGTGAACAAAAGGATGAGAGCGAACCCTCGTTGTTTTCAGCCGCACCCACTTGGGATTCTTTCCGAGATTCCATCAAGGAACAATATTACCCTGTCAAGCGCTATGAAGATAAATACATAAAGTGGACCACGCTACAGCAGGGAAGGGACCAAGATGTATCGAAGTTCACAAATATTTTCCAGACCCTTTGCACGAAGCTGGGTATCAAGGATACTCAACAGAATTTGGTGCTCAAGTACCGTGGCTGTCTACATAAGTACATCCAGGATGAGATGGAGTTCCTGGACATTTCCTTGCTTGGCACAACATACCGATACGCTGTCAAGATTGAGCAAAATTTTAAACACAAGAAGCGGGACTTTGGATCTGTGAATCCAAAGCAAGGAAAATGCGCCCCCAAACCACAGAACAAAGGACCAAGCCAAGGTAGGTCTACCCAGGTACGCCCGCCCAAGTTGCAAGAAAAGAACAACACCACGAAGATAAAGAAGGACATGCGAAAATGGTGTGACCTCCATAAGAGCTCCACTCACAATACAAGTGAGTGTTGGGCCAAGCAGTCACTGGTGGCCGAGATGAAGGCTTCTGAATTAGAAACAAGTTCTAAATCTAAATCAGAACCCGATAAGGGAACTGAAAAAGGCAAGTAGATCATTTATGTGGATCCCAGTGCCACCGTGGCCACCACGAAGATCTTGTTAGTCCTTACAATCTCCTAGGCTAAAAAGGAGATCGAGAAGGGTCACCTCAAACCACTTCAGCTCAGTAGCTAGCCCTACTGAACATGAGAGGGATCTCTCTAAGTCTCTTATCAGTGATATGACTTTAAATTAAATGGATTTTAGACTAGATATGAGTATTTGTTTGTTTGTTTGTGAAAATTTGGTTTTTAGGATTTTTTGAACATAGGGTTTGGAGCCACAAGTAGGTCTAGATGTGGGAATGCAGGAGAAAACATAAGAAGGAGCTAAATATCAGAATCCATGGTGTAATTTGAGCATTTTTCAATGTAGTATATAGGATATAGTGTGGAAGAAACTAATGAGCATAAATAAACATGATTTCATTAGCTTAGGAAAACGAAACACATAACTATGAAAACCAGATAACAGAGCTTGAAAAACAAGAATTCTGAGTATTTTATCACAAGGCATTCATAGAAAGAAGAGATATAATGTAGATAAAGATGTTTATACCATGAGAAATCAAAAAGAATGAAGTACTAGCACCATGAACTCACTGGGCTAGAGTTCCTTGAAAATAGCTGCAACATGTCTCTGTCTTAGCTAAAAAGATGATTACATGCAAACCTCTTTCACAAAAAGTTCAACCCTCTTATCCTAAAGTGAAATGATACATATAGACTCTCCTAGACCACTTTCCCACCTTCAGGAGTCGAATTCCTTGGTGGAGGAACTGACTCCAAGATTCTCTCAACCAATAGGTGAGAGTGAGAAGGTGAAACTCAAACACTTCATGAAGAGTTTGTTAAGGAGTTTGCTTCTTTTATGAGGCCTAATAAACATCAAAAACAACCTATGATGTACATTTATGCATGCCTACATCACCTAGCCTCATAACTAGTGCAATTACATAGAAAATCTTGACTTTGACTAAGTCAAACTAGAAACTATAAATTTATACAATGAATTTTACAATTTGAAACATGAAAAACTGCAAAAGCACAGCATCGACTTTGAGCTAACTTTTAGGTGCCTTCTAGGGGTCAAAATGAAAGTATGAGAGAACAGTCAACTAGCCCTTCAAGTCTAGTTTCCAGAATAGTTTGAATTTCTGAATTTGGAGATTGGGAATATCTTCACACATCCATTCTCCCAAGCTCGCTCCAGAAGCGCAGCGCTTGTCAAAAAATGGTCCAGAATGCTAGTTTTTTGCCACTTTTTTGCATTTTTCTCCAAAACTAAGCCACCTCTGCAAAATCTGGGCAAATGGGTTTTTAGAGGATGGCAAGACCTTTCCAAAAATGTAGACCTTTCCTCAAATGGAGGCCTGAGGAAAAAGCGCAGTGCCTCTGAAGCAGCTGAATTTCTGAACTTAGACCAAAAATTCTCAAAAACTCAAAATTTCTAAACTTAGACCAAAAATTCTCAAAAACTCAAAATGCTCAGAATTTGCTCAAAATTGGAGGGAAGGTGTAAAAATAGGTTTTTTATAGCTTCATGTATGCTTCAGCAAGCATCTCCAAGTTTCCTTCATCCTTTTGTTCTTTTTTTGCCTCCTTGAGCTTGTTTTCAAGTTATTTTACCTTGACGTTGGCAATCATGTTTTGAGCTTGGTAGCGGTGCGCCATGTGTCTAAGCAACTGGTTGTCTCTGTTTTCCTTCTCAAGGAGCTTCTCCAAATGTTCATTCACTCTATTGAGCCAATATTCCTTCTCTTGATGAACCTCTAGGGCGATCCTATCTTCTAGGTCAAGGTCCTCATTCAACAGAACTCGTTCTTGCTCCTCTTGAAAAGCTTTCTTGAGGCCTCTTTTCCTTGGTCTTTTCCTTTTTCCTCTTACCTCTGATGCTTCAAGCTCACTTTATTTCATGATCTCCTTACCTTTTCCGACTTGCTGCATTAACTTAGCTTTTTCCTTTTCTAGGATCAACTCCTTTGCTTTGAGTTGATTGTTTTCCTGTTCAAGGAATGATATAACATACTTCGCCCTTTCCAAATTGATTGCTAGCTCCTTGATTTGGTAGTCCTTATCCCTGATAGTTTGTCTCATGTTGGTGGTCTGATCCTCAGTCTCTGGATCAATTAGTTCAAAATCATGCTCAACTATGTCTTTATCTTTTGTTGTTGATTCCTTCTTTGTCGATGAAGAAGGCTTGGCCCCTTTCTCTCTGTGAGAAGAAAACGCAAGCCTTTGCCCCTTCTTATACACTTTAGTCACCTCAGGTTAGGATATCTGAGTCTTCTCCACTGTTTTGCTAAATGACCCCACCTCTGTTTGTTGTTTTGGCGCACTAGGAGACTGAGATGCTGCATTCTTCTCATGCCATTCCAAGGCTACTTTCAAAAAGGCTTCCCAAGCCATACCTCTCTCTGCCAGCTGGTGAAGGACAATGGTTTTGATGAGACTATGATGGAACAAGCTTGGGGAGTGTTCTTTGTCCTTTAATTGTATTTTTTCAAACATTTTGGAAATGCTCCTGAATAGATAATTACACATGTTGAGTGGCTTTTGAGAGGTGAAATGCATCAGGAGGTGAATATGATAGGCATACAACCTGGAGAATCTACCTTCACAAGTGAAGAACCTCATGATAGTTTTCATTAAAGGGGCATATTTCTCCAATAAATATCTGAAAGGCAAGAGGTGAGTATGTGTATCTCTGTATGGCGTCTTCAAGAAAGGCTTGTAGTTTTCAAGATCTAGGTTCATTCCTTTGAACCAATATTCACCATTGTCTGGTAACCCAGTTGCTATTGAGATGGAGGCCACTGAGAAACTGAACTCAATACCAGAAATGACGGCAGTTTCTCCTTTCAGTTGTGTTGCTACCCGATCTGTTAGTTGCTCATGAAATCCTACCTCGCTCACCCTTTTGCAAAATTCCAAGCAGTCGACATCCTCAAAGCATTGTTTGATGAAAGGATAGGAGTTGATTGTGTTGCAGTATAATGGTTCATATCTGAGGATCCTTCCTCCATTATGTTGTCTCTTTCTTTCTGGCGAAGATTCTACCTCCATGATGACACAAAGCCCTAGTAGTAGGAAGTGAAAATAAGATGTGAGGTGTGAATGGAAATGAAGTGATATGTAGGTGATTTTTGACAAAATGATGGGAGGGGTCTTGGGAAAGGTTAGAGGGCTTTGAAAGCTAATGAAAATGAGTGGATAAATAGTGGAAAGATGGTTTGCTTGTAGGCGGGAATAACAGGGTTTATGATAAGATTTGCTCAAAAAACCTCTAGGAATGAGCTAGGGTTTTTCTTTTTGAGTGTTTAAACTTTGTTTTGAGGTGGGTAAAATGGTCAAAATGGCTCATTAAACATGTATGCAGGTGTAGGATATCATTTTACATGTTTTGGAAATTAAAAATAATGATTTCCATTTTCACCCTAACATTTCCCATGCAAATTTTGCTACAAACCCTAACTTGAAGAATCATTGACATGAGATGAAATTGGGAAAGAAAAAGATGGAGGATTATGGTGTACTTACTTGTTCCTTAGCTTGGAAGTCATTGAAATCAAGCTTGCAAGTGAAAAAATGAAATTTGGGAGAGTTTTGATGAATTTCAGGGCACTTTGTCATGCGCGCAGCGCAGTGTTCCTACACACAACGCCAAAGCGCAGTGCAGTTGTTCTATGCGTAGCACCTGTCTCCTAAGCGCAACGCAATGCTTCTACGCATAGTGCCTGCAATTTTTTTCAAATCTCCTAGGAAAACAACTTTTTTTATTTTTTAGGCGAGATAGCTTGATGATAAAGAGTGAATAAGATGTGAATGAAGGATTTATGGGGCTTTTGAGTTTATATAACGAAATTTTCTTCACTTTTTCAAAAAGAAATGGGACCCACCCTCTTTAGAAACTGATTTTCACTTTATGAAAACAAAGTTACCTTTACCATTGCAAACATGAGATGTCCTTTGCTTTCCTGAGTGCTAGAGCTTCTTTTTCTAGAACCTTTGATAACATGAGAGTATGAGGAGTGTGTGAAAATCAAGATCAATTCTCCAAAGTTGCTTTGTCATGTTTTACTCACTACTGGTTTTATTCATGGAAATGATGGACCTTGGAAACCCTGGTGACCTAATGGATGACCTGAGACCTAATGGAATGATGATGATGACTAACCCATCTTCATTGTGACACCTTCATAAAGTGTGATAGGTGACCAACATGAGTGAATTTTCAAACAATGACTTCATCTTTAGATTGGCCATACAATGACCAAATTTGTTGTGTAAACCTAATGACATAAAAATTTGATTTTGAAAACCTGGAAAACCATAGTAAAATCATTTTTTATCCAAGTGACAAGCTAACAAGACTGGCACTAACATATCCAAAAGATTAAGCCTAAAGATCCAGAGGAGGGGAACGCCTCTTCCACTCACAGATATGGGTGAAGGGTTCTCCGCTGCAATTCATTGTCGACAGCGGGAACCAAAAGAACCTCATTTCAGTAGAGGTCATGAAGCGGATGGGCCTAAATTCTACAACACATCCACAGTCGTACACTATTAGGTGGCTTCACCAAGGACAAGATCTTTGCGTCAGCCAGCAGTGTCACCTTCTCCATAGCATCAAGCCCTTCACGGATGAGGTACTGTGTGATGTTTCTCCTCTTGAATGTTGTGATGTATTATTAGGACAACCATACTTGTGGAAGCGACATGCTTTATATGAGTCTAGACCTTGCTATGTGATTATTACCTTGGCCAACAAGTTGTACAGGATAACAGAGGTAGCCCCGCCTACCACCATCTCGTTGATCGCTATAAAGAAATGTAGTAAGATCATTTCCCAGACTAGGAAATTTGTTTTCCTTATGATTCGCTATCAAGGAAAGAAGAAGGTCGTGGCCACGACTTCTAGGCAGGTCTCCTCTACACAACAGTAGCAAATGGACAAGGTTATGGAGGATTACAGGGATATTTTCACCTCACCTACAGGGGTAACTCTGCACTGTCTGGTCAAGCACTCCATCGATCTGACCCAGAGCGTGCCACTGCCCAATGGGCCAACCTATCAGTGCTCTATTCTAGAGAACGATGAGTTCAGGAGGCAGATTCAGGAACTATTGCAAAAATGGCACATCGGGCCAAGCTCATCACCCTGTGGGAACCCGATTGTATTGGCACAAAGAAGGATGGGACCTGGAGGCTCTATATTAACTAGCGGGCATTGAACAAGATCACTATCCGGAATAAGTACCCAATCACATGTATTGATGACCTTCTTGAAGAGCTCAAGGGGGCCAAATATTTCAGCAAGATTGACTTGAAGTTAGGTTATCACCAAGTGCCTATCGAACCCTCTCACGTGTGGAAAACTGCCTTCAAATCCATGGAGGGCCTTTTTGAATGGTTGGTCATGCCATTCGAATTGACGAATGCCCCTGCAACCTTCATGAGACTGATGGACGACATCCGACGACCATTCACCAATGCATTTGTGGTGGTGTATTTAGATGACATCTTGATCTTTTGCCAGAGTTGGAACGATCACCTCCACCATATTCTACAAGTCCTTCAAACCCTACGACAACACAAGTTGTGTGCTAACTTGGATAAATGCACCTTTGGCCTGACCCAGGTTCAATATCTGGGGTACATAATTGATGAGTAGGGTGTACATGTGGACCCATCCAAGATACAAGTCATTCAGGATTGGCTAACCTAAACCATTCTAATAGAGCTCCACAAATTTTTGGGTCTTGCAAACCATAGATTCATGTTGGGGTTCTCTCATATCACTTGGCCTTTAAGTCGAGTCACCAAGGGTGGAGCAAAAGAAAATTTGTTTTGGTCTGAAACCCAACAGCAAGCATTCTTCGAGTTGAAGAATCGCCTCTATTCTACACCAATGCTCACATTACCACACCTACAAAAGCCATTTTAGATTGAGACAGATGCCTCCGACTATTCTATTGGTGCGGTTCTTATTTAACATGGGCATCCAATGGCTTACCACAGTGAGACACTTTTAGACATAGTCCGAAAGTACCCCACTTACGACAAACAAATGTATTCCATTGTGTAGGCCTATCGTCAATGGAAGAATTACATTCTGGGGAAGGAAACGATCATCCACACAGACCACCAACCTGTACAGTTCATACAAAACACAAGGGAATTTGTAGAGAGATCGCCATAAGAAATGGTCCACCTACCTGCAATAGTTCCATTTCAACATTAAGTATAAGAAGGGCAGCACCAATAATGTCGTTCATTTCCTCAGCCGACTAGTGGTCATGGCATTGATCACTATGCTCGACTCCTGTGGGCATGAGACATCGGGGTGGTCACATCTTTACAGGAGCAATCTAGAATTCGACAATACATACCAGACACTCCTTGAAGGGAAGCGAGTTCCAAATTTTCACCTTCAGGATGCACTGTTATGCCACCTGGGACACGTATGTGTTCCTTAAAATGAGCGTGCCAAGATGATTTGGGAGGCACACTGTTTGGTCAATTTAGAGTGTCCTAAATTGCTATATTAATTGTCAATTCGGGAGTCGTAAATTGTTGAAGTGTGGTGCACTATATGTGCAAGATAACCTATTTCTTACTTTTTGTCGTTTTTTATTTTTTATTTTGTTTTGTTGGTTTTTATCTTCGTTTATCTCCTAATGTGAAATGGAAATTCTAAAAGACAAGTATGAATATAAATTTTCAAGGCAATTATGTCCTTTATAATGATTTCCAAAACTTCAAGCTTTTAGAGGGTCTTAAAACATACTAGTGATGAAATAAATTCTCAAAGAAAATGAAAACGTGCCACTATTATAATCAAACAAACAGTGAACTATTGATCATTAAACCATTATCCCTGTTGCTGTCTAAATACAAAAGAAATGAATTAAACTACTATACTCAAAGAAATCCAAAAATTGCAAGTAAAGTAAAGCTAAAATCAAATTACATCAATTCATATTCTGACCCCTCGCCAGTTAGTCTCGCTATGGCTTTCGGAGGTAATCATCAACAACTTGAGCAATCTGATATCTAATTTGCAGAAAAGTAAACTTAAAATCAAATCACATCAATTCATAGTTTGACCCCTCGCCAGTTAGTCTCGCTATGGCTTTTGGAGGTAATCATCAACAACTTGAGCAATCTGACATCTAATTGCAGAAAAGTAAACTTAAAATCAAATCACATCAATTCATAGTCTGACCCCTCGCCAGTTAGTCTCGCCATGGCTTTCGGAGGTAATCATCAACAACTTGAGCAATCTGATATATAATTGCAGAAAAGTAAATTTAAAATCAAATCACATCAATTCATAGTCTGACCCCTCACCAGTTAGTCTCGCTATGGCTTTCGGAGGTAATCATCAACAACTTGAGCAATCTAATATCTAAGCTAACTAATAAATCCAATGAACAAAACTAAAATAAACAAAACAGAACTAGAATTAAAAGCTAAGAAAAGTAAGTCAGTAGAAAGACTGATTCCATGTCATTATTCATTGTGAAAATTATATGCAAATGCCCAGGCTGCCTACTGTAATCTGGAACATACACACTGATCAACGTTAACAGCAATGTAAAGCATGTAAAATTATGAACAAGAATGAAACGTTAGTACCATAGTAAATGAAATATACATAAGTGAATAACTATGGCATAATAAACATAAAGAAACACAGCATGAAACTGTACAGCAAATAAGAAACAAAACCTCGGCGTGTGCAGGGGCCCTCTGCACAACCTTGGGCAACAGCTATCAATCAAGAATTATGCTCAGAAACAGAGTCTTCTCATATATTTCAGAACACAGTCACAACAATGAAACTAGTGTCACGGCACAGTGGGCTTTTTAACAGCAAAATTACATTCCAAAAGACTAACTCCTATGCGTATAGGAACGCATTATTTATAACAAAAGGCTACATAACTGTTTTCCTATAAACTACGCTGACAGAGGACACATGAACGACAACGTCCATGGATCTAGCATCATGGCTGCCGAGATGATGCAATCTATTGAAAGCGGCTTGTTGGATTTACATCGTGGGCAGCCTACAGGTGTCAGCGTGCCTCCAGAAATCTAGAAACGGCCACGAAAATCTTTCACGTGCTTGGAAACAGAGTCCTGTTGCCATAGGACTCTTCTGTTTGACCACCGTTGACCACGGCCTCCTCTGATGAATCCGACTGAGCCAATAGGACTTGGTCCATGTCCAAGTCATTTCCAACTTGCCCATGTGGCTCGATTTTCCTGAAGACACCTGTAATGTAGACTTTAACAAAAACAGTTGCAGAAAGTGACAGGATTCCGCAGCTCAATGAGCAAAAATCTAGTTCAAACAACAAACACAAAACATAGTTAAAAACCACTTTAAGTGCTCTTTTATGATTAATATGCAATGATGTTGATAGCTTAGAAGGTCCAGGTGAATGGAAAAAGTCTAGGAAGGTGTATAGGAAAGATGCAAGTTCAGGGCTCAACACACACTATAGTTGGGTCATTGGACATTTCAGAGTAGAGAAAATAGTGGCGGCAAAAGTATTTTTATTCGTCGAAACTTCGTCAAGATGTTGGGATGTACATTAGATCCTACAACGCCTGTGCCATTTCCAAACCATCCATTAAGAATAAAGGCCCGTATGCTCCCCTACCTACTCCTAGTGTGCTTTGGGAATCTGTCTCCATGGATTACATGTCGGGCCTTCCTTCTACTAAGCACGGAAATGATTACGTTTTCATGGTTGTCGACAGATTCTCTAAGATGACCATCATGGTGGCCTGCAAGAAGAGTATCACAGTAGACACCACTACTAAGTTGTTCTTTGAGTGAATATGGGTACACTTTGGGATCTCATAGTCCATTGTCTCAAATCAAGACAACATATTCCTGAGTGCATTTTGGTCAAGTCTCTAGTCGATGTTGGATACAAAACTTACTAATTCCACAGCTTTCCATCCCCAAACTGGTGGCCAAACAGATGTTTTCAACAGGATAATCGTACACATTCTACGCATGTATAACTCGAAGCATCCACACACACGGGATGAAAGTCTCCCCTATGTCGAACACAGATACAACAAAGATTTCCACAGCTCAATGGGCCACAACCACTTTCAGGTAGGGTTGGGATTTCAGCCATTATGTCCCATTGATGTGGCCATACCATTTGTAGCTACTCAGGCAGATTTAGCTCATGTCCAATCCGAAGCCGATAGGGCTATTTGAGCGCATTCAATACATCCGCCAGCAGGTCCATGATATATTGGATAGAGCCAATGCTAAGTACAAGTAGTGCCATGATCAACATCGAGTGCCGCACAACTTCCAGGTGGGCGATAAATTTTGGCTACATTTACAGAAGGAGCGCCTCGTTGGACCCCACAACAAGCTTTGCTCGCTCCAATATGGGCCATACACCATCACCAAGGCTATAGGGGACAATTCCTTCAAGCTTAACATTCCATTGTTCCTTGGTATGCACCCAGTGTTCAATGTAGACTGCCTTCAGCCATACTTTCCACCATTGCTGAACACATTCGACGTTGCAGAACAACTCATACACACAGAGCTAAACCCAAACTGCATGGAACAGGCCACCATTGATTGAATCATGGAAACACAGATCAAGAACACTCGCCAACAGAAGATCCAACTATATTGAGTTGTCAAAGCTGGCCAACTCCTTCACCAAGGAAAGTGGCTCACCAGGGACCAAGTTCACCAAAAATTTCCCCATCTCATGGAGGCACTCAATGTAATGGGGACCATTTCTTCCTAAGGGGGGAGGAATGATCCAGGTTGATATTGATGGCCACCCAGCTATTCCACTTGGACCCCCAACACTGTCTCTTTCAATTTTTCGGTTTCCTCAATCATAGCACAGTTTACTATTTTTAGCACGTTTTCGGGTCCTGAACTTCCGAAGCCATTTTGAGGCCCTAAATGACGTTTTTAGGGGAAATGGAAAGATCATAAACATCTCAATTTGGCACAACTATTTATTTCTGAGCTTCTCTTTGAAATCTTCGAAACAAGGTATTACGATAGCCAAATAAAGATTGTATGCCAAAGTTACGACCTTGGGAAGTTGATGTACCAATTTACCCAAACGAGGCCCATAATTTTGGTGCTTCATCTCCTAGGGTTATGTTTTTGGATGTTTATGGTTTTTCATTGTTTCTCAATAATAAATAATCCTTTGAGCCTCATTGTAACACAATTTAGAGGCATGTATCTACCACATCTCTTCTCAAAGATAAGCTACCATCACCCGAGCTATCTTATTTCCATTCAGTTTGTAAGCATAGTTCAATATTTTTCTATTAATGAAATGAAGTGTTTTTCTGCTACATCTCTATATTTATGATTATATCTGTAAGTAGTTGCATTCTTGTTTAAGTTTGGATCAATGCTATTAGAGCAGTCTTCTCTTTCTCTGTTTTTATTTGCATGTCCCCAACGAGGTTAGGGTATAAGGAGTTAGGGCTTGATCTGGTTGAACCATTGCAAAGTTTGCCTCGCAACACCTGATGACTTCCCATGTCGGAAGAAAAGAAAGACGAGGGGGCAGGAGATCCTTTCAATATGTTGCTCAAGGAAGCCCTCAAGTGACAGAGGGACGCGATGATGGATAAATTTGCCCAAATCCTTCGATGGTTACCCACAGGAAATGCATCTTCATCCAGCGGCCACTCTGGAGGCGCCACTCCTTTTACGGTACAAGTTAACTTCGATATTCCCGTATTTGATGGCCTAATAGATGTAGACGTTGTAGATAAATGGTTAAGTCTATTGGAAGCATATTTTTTAGTTCATGACTTTCCAATTGGGAAAAGATTACTTTTGCACTTCTCAAAGCTACCCCACACGCCAAGGACTGGTGCGAAACCTACATTGACAAAAGGATGAGAGTGAACCCTCATTGTTTTCAGCCACACCCACTTGGGATTATTTCCGAGACGTCATCAAGGAAAAATATTACCCTGTCAGGAGCTATAAAGATAAATACATAAAGTGGACCACAATACGACAGGGAAGGGACCAAGATGTGCCAAAGTTCACAAATATTTTCCATACCCTTCGCACGAATTTGGGTATCCAGGATACTGAGCGGCATTTGGTGCTCAAGTACCGTGGTTGTCTACACAAGTACATCCAGGACAAGATGGAGTTCCTCGACATTTCCTCGCTTGGCACGGCGGCCAATACGTTGTCATGATTGAGCAGAAGTTTAAACAGAAGAAGCGAGACTTTGGATCTGTGAATCCAAAGCAAGGAAAAGGCGCCCCCAAACCAGAGAACAAAGGACCAATCCAAGGCAGGGTACCCAAAATATCCCACCGAAGTTGCAAGCAAAAAGCAACACCACGAAGACAATGAAGGACATGGGAAAATGGTGTGAGTTCCATAAGAGCTCCACTCACAATACAAGTGAGTGTCCGGACAAGCAGTGACTGGTCGCTGAGCTAATGGCTTCTAAATCAGATGCATGTTCTGACTCTGAATCAGAACCTGATAAGGGAATTGACAAAGGGAAGCAGATCATTGATGCGGAGCCCAGTGCCATCATGGCCACCACGAAGATCCAGAAGATTGAGCCTAAAGATCTAGGGGAGGGGGAACGCCTCTTCCACTCATAAATGTGAGTGAAGGGTTCTCTGCTACAGTTCATTGTCGACAGCGGGAGCCAAAAGAACCTCATTTCAACAAAGGTCGTGAAGTGGTTTTCCCCTACATAAGGGTTTTCCCTACCTGTCTACCTACATCTATTTTCCTAGTGCTATTTTTTTGGTAATTTCTTGATGAACTAAAAGATAAAAGAAGAACATAAAGATAAAAAAATCATTCTAACAAGAAATTGGCTAAGTGCTGGCTTCAATCAATTTGTGAGGCAGTGAGATAGATTGTACTAGTACAGGTGTTGCTCAGGCTTGAGAAAGCGTTTTATTTCTTCTCTATTATTTGATTAATGAAATACAGATAGTAAGGGGTTTTGAGCAGTTGCTTTCCCATAGATAAATATTTGTGTATGTGTGTTGAATCTTGATTCATGTTAATGATTTGTTTTCTCAATAGTGATTTTCTTTCTATAGATGAGTAGAGTAGCTTAAAGTCTTGTGATCTAGTAAATTTCATGATCAACTTTGAATCTACACATTAAATTTCTACATCTCTTCCTGAATTGAATTTTAATGCGAAATAGTAATTTCACATCTTAGACTAGAGGTTTCCTATTCTTAACCCTATGAATTTTCAATCTTAGGATTTTTATGAAATGAGTATAATTATAATTTAAAATAATATAGTATTTCACTTTCTAAAACCCCAATCTTCTAGGCAATCCAAGGAAAAAATATACTAAATTTCAGTCCTCTAAGGCAACTTATTCCTCATAAACCAAATACGAAAATTCACTTTTACAATAGTTATAACAATAGGTATACTAGAAAAATCAAAACAATCTTTAGATTCTTCAATGATGATGTCAAATCACTTAATGATTATCATTTTAATTGTCAAGTCATCAAGACATATATAGTTGTACAATAACAATACATGAAAAATATGTATGGTTGAAAATCAAATTTGAAAAATGCAAAAGTTTTGGACAACTCAAAACTTCATTAATATGCTCAAGATGAAGTATGTGTACATACTATATCCTTGTCTCAAGGAAAGAACAAGTCCACTAGCTCTCCAAAACCATAGCTAGGGAAAACATGAAATCCCTAGCTCAACCAGGGAGCTCCAATATACTATAATCATTCCAACACACCATCCATTTCAATATATTCTCACATCTTCTTCTTTCCCACCAAAGATACCATGTGGTTTTAACGCAAGACTTTAAATTCAAAAGTCTAGGAATAAACCCTAACCCTAAACCTCTAAGATGCTCTAAGAAGACAAAAAAACCCGATCAAATCCAACAAAGAGTGATAAAGTATAAGTGAAGAACCAAGAGAGAAAAATAATAGTGATCACCACCAAAATCTCCTCCACAAGGGAAAACCATAGTAATGAGACAACTCCAACTAAAGGCATCTCTTGTTGACTTAATAATTCCACATATCCTCCAAGAAGCTAAGAACAAATAGAAACAAATATGTGATTTGATAATTATAAATACTCTCCCTTTGTTCTATTTATATGAGAGGTAAAGAAGGCCAACAATACAATGTGGGCTTAAGCCCTTACAAACACTAGAACATTCAATATATTTTTTCATTATTTACCAACCCTGATTTGACAAATGCAGGTTAGACATCTAATGAAGTAAATTAGCATGGCTTTTTAGAATAATCTAATCAAATTTGTGATGCACAATTCCTATTAGTATATGTTTGATGCCCAAATATTTCCACATGAAAACTAAGGAAGACTTAGTCCCCTAAACTTTCATCAAAATAGCTTGTCCCAACCGCAATGAGTTGTCATATGTGTGATGCTCATTACTACCACATGGAATTTATACATAGTTTTTATTTGCTATAATTTTCCACACATCCAACACATATGGTGGTGCAACTCCAAGGTAAAAAAAATAGTTGTAGACCATTTTGCGATGCAATATACTTTATTATTTTTTGGGTTACTGATATGGGTGAGAAAATGCTATCGAAGGTGGATGTTGGAGTAGCAATGTGTTAAGGGAAGTTTCAATGCAAACCCGATGGTCATTTTGCATTCGATGACATCCTATACATTAGCATTCTGAAGATCAAAAGAGAATTAATATGTGTTTGTGTGTGTGTACGCTAAAATTCCATGGTTATTATGCATTGGAAAAAATGTAATGAAATTACCCCACTTCCCTAAATTCCCTTAAGTAAAATGAGGGGGTCCCAAATATATTTAACTTTCACACAGCATTTCAATGCCAAAAATTAAGGCCAACGTTGGATTCATATCTTGATGAGATTTCTAATTGTATAAACTTTGTTCACTTATGATTTCTAGGCATAAAATCATGCCCTTATGAAACTCTCTCAATCTTCTGGGACCATGCCCACTAAATGCACGACATAAGGATTCCACCAATGCACACCTATATGCAGAAAAATGCACACCTAAGGCATAAAATTCACTCTAAAGGCATGTTGTAAACGCACACCCAACCCTTAAGAAATTCCCTCTAGGATTACCATTCCCACAATATGCATGTCTAGTACACCCATTAGCACAAAAATGCATGCCCAAGGTATAAAATGAACACCCAATCCTTGAGAAAATTCTTGTTAGAATTACCATGCCCACAATATGATTGTCTAGCATAATAAATGCATGCCATAAGGCTTCCACCAATACATGCTCATAAGCATAAAAAATCACACCCAAGTAAACAAATGTATGCCCAACCCTTAAGAAAATTCCCACTGGGATTAAGGATAATGCATGCTCAATAATAAGAAAAATGATTGTTAGGATTAAGAGAAATGCACGTCCAACACTGAAGAGAAATGCTTTGTGGGCTTAAAAGAAATGCATACCCGACACTTAAGGCATATGCTCATTGGTCACCATTTGACTCAGTTCTATGTTGATCTCTAGTACTACACACGCCTTAGAGATAAAATTACAAGGAATCATCCTTATGCATTTTTAGAGAGGTGGTATTCTTGTTCAATATGATACAATAAATACACAAAAAAAATGCATGCTTAAGATAATTCAAAATTGAGACATGAAGATAGACACTTTTCATTCCACATTTGTAAAAGGTGACTATAATTCATATGCATACTCAACACATACAAGTTTCACATATAGTGTATAAAATATAAATCTATTCAAATTCCTACTATTAGACTAGCTTATAAAGTGCTAAAACTACTTTATCTTTCCAAAGGTTTCATATCCAGAACATATTGACAAATGTTGTGATCAAGGGACAAAATGTTGTAACCATTCATGGGTAACAGGTGTTGGACCTTTCTCTTTACATATATAAACCTTTTCTAAAATTGTAACATTGTTGTATATATTTTGTACAAAAATATAACATGGTTTTACATGTAGTTTGTTCAATATTAGTAGCATACTTTCAACGTAAGCATTATCTAGCCGTGCTTGCATAAATATATAAAATCAATGTTTCATTATGTAACAACCTACCTGCATCGATTATCTCCATGATGTAGGAGCTTGTACAACCACATCACACATATGCTAGTTGTTATTTGAACTTCCTTTGCAAATATATGCAAAAATCATCAAAGAATAAAAGGTTATATGACTTGATAATAATTAAATAAATAAACATACATATCAACAAGTATGAGACTAGATAGATAAAAGTGGAATACCTAAATGAGCTTCACTTCATTTGAAAATAAAATTTATTCTCTATCAAATGGGGCCAATGATGTGTTGTAGATTCTACAGCAACCCACCAAAATTTTTGAATTCTTCAAATTTTGGAGCCCCATCAATCTCTCAAAAGATCAAGCTTCTAAATTTTTCTAAGTATTTGTAATTGTCATAATTCTAGTTTAGTCCTACATGAGAAAATCATAGTCGTAGTCTGTGAGCCTAGCACAATTTTGTTGGCTAGTGCAATCACATCTCCTAGTGGTAGTCTAGACCTTGAGGCTTGTTGCACATTCCCGTGCCTAATCAAATCTTGAAGTGTGGCCATGTCACACATGTGGAGCAAGTTATAAAAGGGCCAACCCCAATCTTCATTTCATTATTCATTTTTCCCTCGAGGAGCTCTGTGCACTTTTCTTCCATAAGGGTTTCATTCCCATCCTTGTGAAGTGTGATTGCACTATGCAACTAATCCAGGTTGGCTTATTCTCTCTCGCACTTAGTATTTTTTATCTAAATGTGTCTTTTGTTTTTTTCTATTTTGTTTTTGGTGCCATTTTGTTTCCCGCAACCTTTGCATTCTTGTGACTTTGTTAATGTATATAAATACCTAAGGATTTTCATTCTAATCATTATTCTAGTGTGCCCTAAGTTGAATATCGTCACAACGGAGGCCACATGGCCTGCATGTGCTGCCTCGTGGTGATTTAAGGAGGGAAGATCAGAACGTCGCCGAGGTATTAAGTACTGAGGCTTTAACTCAGGGCTGTTAATGAATTCGAAGGAGAATTGGAACGGCGGCATAGCGCATTTATGGCACCCAAGCTCCAAGAGAATGTCGAGACGGATAAATTCAAGCTGGGCATGGGGACGAACCATTCTCAGGGTGAGAGGCTCGCTGCGCAGGTTGGTTTTAGCAATTGTTTTCTTTTGTCAGTTGCTGTGGTTGCTACAGGCGCCGCGGCTGAAGATTCTCCCTCGCCTGTCCTCCCTAGTGACAGAGCTGTGGGTTACCCTGTGTTACTGCCAAGAGGAATGGAGAGAATTCTTCGTTGTGTTGGGAGAAGATTCGAGGAGGGGCCTCCAGCCATTGAAGCTCTATTCTTCGCTGCCAGCTCCTCTGCCAAAATGGTCAAGCTCAGAGAAAGAATGCCATGTAGACGTGGCTCAGGGCGAGGGAGCTCCTCACGCCATCCAGCAGCGGATTCCCACCACCATTGTTGCTGCTGCTACTGTCACCGAAGGGCTGGGGTTGCCCACATGCAGGCCTCCCAATTCATGGACGCGGGTAGCCCCAATTCAAATCCACCTTCCCTTCCAGCATTCGGCACTGCTGTTTTCACTCTTGGGAGCATCAGTGCGCACCTCTCCGTCCTATTTGTTAAGGAATCCAAGGATTATGAAGATGGTGAGGGCAGCCAAGCACCGTTATCCGCTGAACCTCTGGCATCTGAGGAGGAACGAGAGGGAGCAGCTCCGGAGCAGGCTCCTGCCCAGAACCAGAAGACGAAAGCGTCCTCCTCCAAGAACGCTGCAGAGGAAGCAAGGGAAGACGTCACTGAGGAATATGGATGGGTGCCAATCATTGAGGAGAAGCCCGAGGATTAGAATTCAGCGGCAGGCTGCGTCGATCATCTTTTTGCTCAGGTTTTGTTCTAGTCTTCTGTCTAGTTCGCGCTCTGTGTCTGGATATGGGTTAAGGCACATGTTTAAGTCTGAGTCTTTAAAATTTTATGTCCAGGTCTCCATATGCTCTGTTTCAGTAAATGGGTCGCCCCTGCGAGGGCAGTTTTTGATTAAAAGCCCCTGCGAGGGTGTTTATGGGCTGGAATGAAAATTATAATGTGTTTTGATGTACTGGGTGCAATTCCGGAGGGAAACGCTGCCCCTGTAAGGGCTATTTGGGAGTTGCAAAGAGCCAACCCACAGTGCCACAGTTGGCCTTGGGTAACTTGCTTTTTTGACTGTAATGTTCACTTGTACATAATATAATACAATAGCATAGTTTCACTGAGAAAAAAAAAAAGTTGAATATCGTCACACTTATCTAATTTTGAATATTTCATTCGCACAATCGCACTCTATAACCAAAGGACTTGATCCCTTCTGCCTATGATTCCCAATCATGCTTTCCCTCAGTCAAAATTCACCTAAGTGATCTCATCAACTTCGCACAAAGCAAGGCTCTAGTGTTCCTTGGCTATCCTTATCAACCCAAAATGCACTCAACACAAATACCCTCTGCTTTGTAGTGCATTCACGCGATCTAGGGCCTTCATGCCATATCCTTGTCACTGCGAAATATGAATGTGCCCAATACCTTATCCCTATCTTAGTTTGTTGCACCACACGCTATGAGTGTAAAAATTGGAACCCTCACCTCTACGAAGTCTAATTGTGCTAAACCTTAAGTCCCTATACTCATTTGTTGTGCTCATGCATCATAGTGACATAGCTTAATTCTTTTATTGTTACGAAGCCTAACTGCAATTCGTTGATGCTCCTAATCCTTTGGTTAGCGTGCTCGCACAACTCAATCTCTTAGCCTATATCCCTCTAGCATTATTAACTATGAGTACGACAAGCTTTGAACCTTTCCTTTTCCTATTGTGATTGCACCTAGCACATTATATTTTTACAATTAGAATATACAAACAAAATAGAAGTTAGGATAAGGTTTTTGGAATAACTTTGTTTCTCTACAATGAATGAATTTGGATTTCCAAGGACAATAGATATTCCATATATCAGTGTATCTTCATCCATAGAAAGCATGCCTACAGTGACAAGAAAAGGGTTAGTAAGGGAAACAATAGAAAGTACAATTGAAGGAGTGGTAAACAGTCTTAAGCCCAAGGTGTCAATCCTTAAGGACACAACTCACTTCATGATAACTCAATATCCATATCATGGCCTACAATATTCATATAATTCATTAGAAAAGAGATTCCAAAGAATGAAGAAGACAAAGATGTTTATATTAACATCAATAATTCCATATTTTATAAAGTTCTTTTGGTTAGCTGCTCGCACAACTCAATCTCTTATCCTATATCCCTCTAGCATTATTAACTATGAGTGCGGAAAGCTTTGAACCTTTCCTTTTCCTATTTTGATTGCACCTAGCACATTATATTTTTACAATTATAATATACAAACAAAATAGAAGTTAGTATATTGTTTTTGGAATAACTTTGTTTCTCTACAATGAATGAATTTGGATTTCCAAGGACAATATATCTTCCATATAGCAGTGTATCTTCATCCATAGAAATCATGCCTATAGTGACAAGAAAAGGGTTAGTAAGGGAAACAATAGAAAGTACAATTGAAGGAGTGGTAAACAGTCTTAAGCCCAAGGTGTCAATCCTTAAGGACACAACTCACTTCATGACAAATCAATATCCATATCATGGCCTACAATATTCATAGAATTCATCAAAAAAGAGATTCCAAAGAATGAAGAAGACAAAGATGTTTATATTAACATCAAGAATTCCATATTTTATAAAGTTAGTTCCCATACTCTCATATTCCCTTGTGTTGATACCATAGAGTGGATTCTAAAGAAAATCGACCATGAGAACATGATAATTTGAAGCTCAAAAGGTATACGCTTGGCTTCATATCAGGCCACTATCAAGCACACAACATTCATATACATTACAAGTTGCCCAAGCCACAAGAATACTTGAATTCTATATGGTATGTTGGTTTCAAGGAGTCCACTAAGGAAATCCTCAAGCCTTGGTGGCAAGAAACAAGTAAGGTATATCAATACATGAATGTCATGTGTTGTAGAAATTATGGGTGAGAGAACGTTGAATTCTTCGAAGAGAAATGGGTTTATATGGTGTACCCTTGTGCCACCAAAGGGAATATCTTCAACTGGTCTAATCTTATAGCCATTTCATTGCAAATATGTGTTGGAAGAGCAAAGAACACAATAGAGGGTGAGAAACCAGAATTCTATATGTATTATTATTTGTTGGATGGTATTTGCGAAAATAATGAATTCCCTGGAGTGGAGTGGAAATGGGCCTTTGATAAAAAATATATTTTCAGTACATATATCTTGTAAAGTACTTTGGGAAACAAGCTACATAGGTGTATATGCTGATATAACCAAATTATTTATTTTAGTATTATATCAGATGATATTTGACAACAAAGCACCATGTATGGCAAACAAATCAAAAGCATATCTATCAAACATTGCAGATTGGTTCACTCCTCCCAATGGGACATTCATTAGGGTATTTGATGCATACATAACTCCTCATCTTCTGCCTCTATTTGTGACAAAAAATCTAGTAATGCAAGAGGTTGGTTACCAACTATCTATAGGTTATGAGGCTTCTACAAAATTCAAATAAATCACCATGTACGATCTTCTCGCTATGCATAGGATCATACATATTAAATAATTTGAAGGAAGCACAAGTAGAAACGAAAGAACTGGAGTGCCTTAAGTTTAGTGAACTAAGCTATCATCAATATGATCCTAGAGGCATAAATGCCCAACACGGCACAAAACTCAAATATAGTTAGATGTATGCCTCGGTAACTTGGAAAAAGGAAGAGAAGGTTAAAAATTTCTACATCGCCACTAGAGCGAATGAAGCAGTTAAAGGAGAAGGTCCATCCAGTGTGACAAATGTATTAGATGATTAAGAGGGAAGGGACTAGGAGGGAATGGATACTCAAGATAATATTGAATTGAAAACAAAGCAAGAGAAAGAATTCAAGAGGGAAATAAATAAGAAGCTCAAAGTTGATAAAGATGCAAAGAAATTGGTAGAAGAAGAGAGGATGAGAAGAGAGAAAGAAGAGGCCCAAAATAAGTAACAGGAAAAAGAAGAAAGAAAAAAATGGGAGTAGGAAAATAAAAAGTGAGAGGCATTGAAAAGGAAGAAAGAAACATTGAGAAAGAAAAAAAAGGAGAAGCTCTTAAGTAGCAGCGGGAAAAGGAGGAACAAAAAGGAAAACAACTTGAAGAAGAGGAGAGAAAGAAAAGAAAGGAGAAAGAAATGGAAAAGAAATTAGAAGAAGAGTTAATTTCCCAAGATCTAGCTGACAAGCAGGTGGAAGAAATTAGATTAAAGAATATGGAAGTTGAACTAATTGTAGCCAATTTGAACATTTGGCCTCAAACTCCACTCATGGGAGGACATCTCCTACTCAATGAGATGGGCATCTGATCCAGGTGGATATTGGTGGCCACCTGCCAGGTCCACCTGGACCCCCACCATTGTCTTTCTCAGCATTTTCAGTTTCCTTAATTGTAGCACAGTTTACTATTTTTAGCAGTTTTTCGGGTCCTGAACTTCCGGAGCCGTTTTGAGGCCCTAAACGACGTTTTTTTGGAATTCTGGGGCGACCGAGCCCTAATGTTGCCCCCCAAAGATGTTGCCCCCCAAAGTGGTATTACTCGGATAGATCTTTCTAGCGAGCTATCGTACGCGTCAAACGGAGATTGTATGCCAAAGTTACGACCCCGGGAAATTGATGTACCAATTTACCCAAACGGGGCCCACAATTTGGCGTTTCATCTTCTAGGGTTAGGTTTCGGTATGTGAAGGGTTTTCCATTGTTTCTCGACAATAAATAGGCCTTCGAGCCTCATTGTAATACAGTTCAGAACAGTTCAGAGGCATGTAGCCATCACATCTCTTCTCAGAGATAAGCTACCATCGCCCTAGCTAGTTTATTGCCATTTCTGTTTGTAAGCATATTTCAGTATTTTCCATTAATGAAATGAAGTATTATTTCCGCTGCATCTTTGTGTATATGGTTATCTCTGTAATTTGTTGCGTTCCTGTTTAAATCCGGATCAGTGGTATCAGAGCGGTCTGCTTTTTCTCTGTTTTTCTTTGCATGTCCCCAACAAGGTCGGGATATAAGGAGTTAGGGCTTGAACTGGTTGAACCTTTGCAAGACCAGCCTCGCAAATCCCGACGGCCTCCCATGGCGGATGAGAAGAAAGACGAGGGGGCAGGAGATCCCATCAAAATCTTGTTCGAAGAAGCGCTCGAGCGACAACGGAACGCGATGATGGACAGCTTTGCGCAGATCCTTCAGCGGCTACCCAGAAGCGGCGCATCGGCTTCCAGTAGCTCCTCTGGAAATGCCACACCCTTTAAGGTACAAGTTAATTTTGAAATCCCCATATTCGAGGGTCAGATAGACGCCGATGCCGTAGATAAATGGTTAAATCTGCTAGAGGGTTATTTTTCTGTTCATGAATTTTCGAGTCGGGAAAAGATTGTTTTTGCTCTTCTCAAAGCAGCCCCCCACGTCAAGGACTGGTGGGAAACCTACTGCGAGCAGAAGGATGAAAGTACTGGCTCACTATTTTCAGCCGCACCCACCTGGGATTCGTTCCGGGATGCCATCAAGGAGCAGTACTACCCTGTCGGAAGCTATGAGGATGAATACATAAAGTGGACCACGCTGCGGCAGGGAAGGGACCAAGACGTGCCGGAGTTCACCAATCTTTTCCATACCCTTCGCACAAAGTTGGGTATCAAGGATTCGGAGCAACATTTGATACTCAAATACCGTGGCTGCCTGCACAAGTACATCCAGGAAGAAATACAGTTCTTAAACATCCCCTCGCTCGGCGCAGCATACCGGTATGCTGTCAAGGTCGAGCAGAAGTTTAAACAAAAGAAGCGAGACTTTGGATCTGCGAATCCAAAGCAGGGGAAAGGTGCCCCTAAACCACAGAACAAAGGACAAAGCCAAGGCGGGACAGCCCAAGACAACCAGCCGAAGCTGCAAGCAAAGAGCAACGCCGCGAAGCCGAGAAAGGACACTGGAAAATGGTGCGAGTTCCATAAGAGCTCCACTCACAACACAAGTGAGTGTCGGGCCAAGCAGTCACTGGTGGCTGAGCTAAAGGTTTCAGAATCAGATGCATGTTCCGACTCTGAGTCAGAACCCGATAAGGGGTATGAAAAAGGGAAGCAGATCATTGATGCGGATCCCAGCGCCACTGTTGCTACCGCAAAGATCCAGAAAAATGAACCCGAAGATCCAGAGGAGGAGGAGCGTCTCTTCCACTCCCAGATGTGGGTAAAGGGCTCCCCGATACAGTTCATTGTTGATAGCGGGAGTCAAAAGAACCTCATTTCGGTAGAGGTCGTGAAGCGGTTGGGCTTACCGACCACAGCACATCCACAACCATACACCATTGGGTGGCTTCACCAAGGGCGAGATCTTCGCGTGAGCCAGCAGTGTCGCCTTCCATACAACATCAAGCCCTTCACGGATGAGGTATTGTGTGACATTGCTCCCCTTGAAGTTTGTGATGTATTACTAGGACAACCATACTTGTGGAAGCGACATGCTGTGTATGAATCAAGGCCCCGTGCTGTTATTATTACATTGGGAAATAAGTTGTTCAGGATACCAGAGGTAGCACCACCTGCCGCCATCTCTTTGATTACTGCAAAACAATGCAGTAAGATCATTTCCAAAACCAGGAAATTTGTTTTCCTGATGATACGCCCTCAAGGGAAGAAGAAGACAGTGGCCGCGGCCTCCAAATGGGGTCCCTCTGCACGGCAGCTACAGATGGACAAGATTGTGGAGGAGTACGAAGACATCTTCACCTCCCCGGCAGGGGTTCCTCTGCACTGTCAAGTCAAGCACTCCATCGATCTGACCCCAGGTGCGCCGCTACCCAATGGACCAATTTATCGGCGCTCCGTTCTGGAGAACAATGAAATCAAGAGACAGATTCAGGAGCTCCTGCAGAAAGGTCACATCCGTCCGAGTTCTTCGCCCTGTGGGAGCCCGATAGTGTTGGTACAGAAGAAGGATGGGACGTGGAGACTCTGTATTGACTATCGGGCGCTGAACAAGATCACTGTCCGTAATAGGTACCCGATCCCGCGGATTGATGACCTCCTAGACCAACTAAAGGGGGCGAAATATTTCAGCAAGATCGATCTGAAGTCAGGATATCACCAGGTACCAATTGAACCCTCAGATGTGTGGAAGACTGCCTTCAAATCCAAGGAGGGCCTCTTCGAATGGTTGGTCATGCCTTTCGGATTGACGAATGCTCCTGCAACCTTTATGAGGCTAATGGATGACATCTTGCGGCCATTCACCAACTCCTTTGTAGTAGTATACTTGGATGACATTCTGATCTTCAGCCAGAGTTGGGAAGAGCACCTCCACCACATCCGACAGGTTCTCCAAACACTGCGGCAACACAAGCTATGTGCCAATTTGGAGAAATGCACTTTTGGCATGACCGAGGTTCAGTATCTGGGATACATCATTGATGAACAGGGGGTGCATGTCGATCCAGCCAAGGTCCAAGTCATTCGGGATTGGCCCTCTCCAACCACTCTAACAGAGCTCCGCAGCTTTCTAGGTCTTGCCAACTTCTACCGCAGGTTTGTGTTGGGATTTTCTCATATTTCTTGGCCCTTGAGTCAAGTCACCAAGGGCGGGGCGAAAGCAAAATTCTTTTGGTCTGAATCTCAACAGAAGTCATTCAGGGAGTTGAAGGATCGCCTCTGCACGGCACCAGTGCTCGCGTTACCAGATTTACAACAACCATTTGAGGTCGAGACAGATGCCTCTGACTATGCTATTGGGGCAGTCCTTACTCAACATGGACATCCAGTGGCATATCACAGTGAAACACTTTCAGACACAGTCCGGAAGTACCCCACTTATGATAAAGAGATGTATTCCATTGTACAGGCCTGCCGACAATGGAAGCATTACATTTTGGGGAAGGAAACGGTCATCCACACAGACCACCGACCTCTGCAGTTCATACAGACCCAAGGGAAATTGCAGAATGATCGCCATCAGAAGTGGTCTACATACCTGCAACAGTTTCACTTGAATATCAAGTATAAAAAGGGCAGCACCAATAATGTTGCAGATTGCCTCAGTCGACCACCGATCATGGCGCTAACCACCGTGCTCAACTCTTGCGGGCACGAGACTTCTGATTGGCCACTTCTCTACAAAAGCGACCCAGAATTCGGCCACACATACCAGACACTCTTGGAGGGTCGGCAGGTTGCAGATTTTCACCTCCAGGATGCCCTATTATGCCACCTCGGTCACCTCTGTGTTCCTTCAAGCGAGCGTGCCAAGATGATTTGGGAAGCACACTACAGTCGGGCTTCTGGGCATTTCGGGGTCGAGAAAACAGTGGCAGTACTGCAAAACTATTTCTATTGGCCGAATCTTCGACAGGATGTTGGGAAGTACATCCGATCATGTACTGCCTGTGCCATTGCCAAACCGACCATTAAGAAGCAAGGCCTCTATACCCCGTTGCCTACCCCTAGTCGACCTTGGGAATCCATCTCCATGGATTACATGTCAGGCCTTCCTTCCACTAAGCATGGAAATGACTGTGTTTTTGTGGTCGTCGACAGGTTCTCAAAGATGGCCATTATGATGGCCTGCAAGAAGAATATCACAGCAGAAGCCACTGCTAAACTCTTCTTTGAACGAGTGTGGGTGCACTTTGGGATCCCACAGTCTATCATCTCAGATCGGGACAGTCGGTTTCTCAGCACATTTTGGTCCAGTCTCTGGTCAATGCTGGACACCAAACTCATGAAGTCCACAGCCTTCCATCCTCAAACTGATGGCCAGACAGAGGTTGTCAACAGAATGATTGTGCACATTCTGTGCATGTATAACTCAAAGCATCCACGCACATGGGACGAGAGCCTCCCCTATGTTCAGCACAGCTACAACCGAGCTCTTCATAGCTCCACTGGCCATAGCCCTTTTCAGGTGGGTTTAGGATTCCAGCCACTATGCCCCATTGATGTGGCCATGCCACTTGCAGCTACTCACATGAATTCAGCTCATGTCCAGTCCGAAACAGATAAGGCCACCAGCTTCATTGAGCGCATCCAACATATTCGCCAGCAGGTCCATGACATTCTTGAGAAATCAAATGCCAAGTACAAGCAGCGACATGATCAACACCGGGTGCCACACAAGTTTCAGGTGGGCGACAAAGTCTGGTTGCATTTGCAAAAGGAACGCCTTACTGGAGCTTATCGGAAATTGAGACCACTTCGATATGGTCCTTACACCATTACTAAGGCTATGGGAGACAATGCATTTGAGCTCAGCATTCCCCCATTCCTTGGCCTGCACCCAGTGTTCAATGTGGACCGCCTTCGGCCATACTTTCCACCATTGCTAGACACATCCGACATTGCAGAACAGCTCAAACCCACAGAATTAAATCCAGATTGCATGGAACAAGCTGCAACTGATCGGATCATGGACACACAAATCAAGAACACTCGCCAACAGCATATCCAACTGTATCGAGTTGTCAAAGCAGGCCAACTCCTTCAGCAGGGCAAGTGGCTCACCAGGGAACAAGTTCAGCAGAGGTTTCCTCATCTAATGGAGGAGCTCAACGCAATGGGGACCATTGCTTCCTAAGGGGGGAGGAATGATCCAGGTGGATATTGGTGGCCACCTGCCAGGTCCACCTGGACCCCCACCATTGTCTTTCTCAGCATTTTCAGTTTCCTTAATTGTAGCACAGTTTACTATTTTTAGCAGTTTTTCGGGTCCTGAACTTCCGGAGCCGTTTTGAGGCCCTAAACGACGTTTTTTTGGAATTCTGGGGCGACCGAGCCCTAATGTTGCCCCCCAAAGTGGTAGTACTCGGATAGATCTTTCTAACGAGCTATCGTACGCGTCAAACGGAGATTGTATGCCAAAGTTACGACCCCGGGAAATTGATGTACCAATTTACCCAAACGGGGCCCACAATTTGGCGTTTCATCTTCTAGGGTTAGGTTTCGGTATGTGAAGGGTTTTCCATTGTTTCTCAACAATAAATAGGCCTTCGAGCCTCATTGTAATACAGTTCAGAACAGTTCAGAGGCATGTAGCCATCACATCTCTTCTCAGAGATAAGCTACCATCGCCCTAGCTAGTTTATTGCCATTTCTGTTTGTAAGCATATTTCAGTATTTTCCATTAATGAAATGAAGTATTATTTCCGCTGCATCTTTGTGTATATGGTTATCTCTGTAATTTGTTGCGTTCCTGTTTAAATCCGGATCAGCATCATGGCACAAGGAGAATAAAGGATCTTGGACATCTCAGACTTCACTTTTGACCAATTCAAGTAGAAGATCAATTGAGAAATCATAAAGTATTATCCTAATGAGCCATATTGTCCTATCTCAATCAATCTATAAGCGGAAATTTCCCTAGACATAAGAATTAACCCCAAGGTGGCAGCTTCAGCAAGAAAGTAATTAGCAGCAACAACCAAGAAGAATATTGGCTATTTATCTCTAGAAGTTCAAAGGTTGAAGAAAGAACTAGCCAATGCACAACAACAAAATGAACAATTCCTCATAGAGAATCCAAGTGTGTCTTCTACAGGTTCCAGCAGGGAAGGTTTGCAATTTACAATTTTTGAAGAGCTAAAGGAATTAGAGGAAATGATGAAACAGGTGGACCAATAATTGATAATACTACATAAAGTAGTTGCACCTCTATTTGAGATACAAAAGGAGTTTCAAGAAAAGGGGAAGATAATAAAACTTGATCAGTTGGTTATAGATTTCATTCAAGGATGGGGCACCAAATACTCCAATGAAAGAAAAAACTTTCCTAAGAAGGGTAGGGTATGATCCAGGTGGATATTTGTTTCCACCTTCCTATCCCACTTGGGCCCCCAACATTGTTTCCTATTAGTTTCCTATTTTTTAGCACAATTTCCTATTTCAATAATTTTCTATTTTTGGTAGTTTTCTAGTCCTGAACTTCCAAAGATTTTTTGAGGCCCTAAACGATGTTTTTTGGGGAAACGAGCAAAAAGGTATTAAAATTTATGTTTCTAGTTGAAATTTTTTTTTTCCTTAGATAGACCTTTCTAACTGGCTATCGTGTGCACCAAACGGAGATCGCATGCCAAATTTACGACCCTAGGAAGTTGACATCTAACTAACCCCATCGGGGTCCATACCTTTTGGCACTTCATCTCCTAGGATTAGGTTTTTTGTTGTTTATGGTTTATCATTGTTTTTTTATGATAAAAAGGCCTTCTAGCTTCATTGTAACATAGTTCAGAAGGCATGTAGCCATCACATCTTTTCTCAGAGATAAGCTACCATTGATTGAGCTAGTTTTCTTTCATTTTGCATGTAAACAGTTTTCAACATTTGTTATTTATTAATTGAAGTTTAGTTTCATTGTATCTCTAATTTTCTATTTTAAATATATATTTCATTTCCCTTCATAAATCTAGATTAGTGGTGTTAGAGCAATCTGCTCTTTCTCTATTTTTCTGTGCATGCCCCCAACGAAGTCAGGGTATAAGGAGTTGGGAGTCAAACTGCTTGAACCCTTGTAAGACCGTCCTTGTTAACCCTAACAACATCCCATGGAAGAATTAAATAAATACAAGGGAGAAGGAGATCCTGTCAAATTGTTTCTTGAAGAAGCCCTCGAGCGACAGAGGAATGAGATGATGGATGCTTTTTCCAAAATCCTTTAGTGGATGCCAATAGGCGATGAATATTCATCCAACAATCACTTCGTAGGTGTTGTCCCCTTTAAGGTACAAGTTAATTTTTACATTCCCATATTTAAAGTCTAGATAGACACAAATGCTCTAGATAAATGGTTAAGTCTGCTGGAAGGATATTTTTCTATCCATAATTTTTTCGATAGAGAAAATATTACCTTTGAACTCCTTAAGGTCATCCCCCATGTCAAGGACTAGTGGGAAATTATTGAGCAAAGGGCCGAGGAGGAATCCTCACTATTTTTAGTCACACCTTATTGGTACTCTTTCCAAGATGTTGTTAAGGAACAATATTACCCTGTTTGGTGTTATGAATACAAGTACATAAAATGGACCACACTACAATAGAAAAGGGACCAAGAAGTATCAAATTTCACAGATATAATTCATACCCTACACACGAAGTTGGGTATCAAGGAATTTGAGTGAATCTAATGCTCAAGTACCATGTTTGTCTACACAAATACATCAAGGAATAAATGGAGTTCCTAGACATCTCTTAGCTTGGTGAAACATACCAATATGCTATCAAGATCGAGCATAAATTTAAATAGAAGAAGTGAGGCTTTGGGTTTGTGAATCTGAAGCAGGGCAAGGGCACCCCCAAACCGCAGAAAAAATAATAAAGATAAGGTGGAATGACCTAAGAAAACCCGTTGAAGTCACAGGCAAAGAATAAGAATGGTAAGATGAAAAAAGACACATGAAAGTGGTGTGAGTTCCACAAGAGCCCCACTCACAACATGAGTGAATTTCACGCAAAGCAATCACTAGTGGTTGAGTTAAAAGATTAAGAGTCAAACACATGTTTCAACTTTTAGCCAAAACACAACAAGGGGAAAAATCATTGATGCAAAACCCATTGCCACCATTTCCACCACCAAGGTTAAGAAAAGTGAGCCCAAAGATCTAGAGGAAGGTGAGCATCTCTTCCGCTCACAAATGTTGGGTAAGGGTGCTTTGTTGCAATTCATTGTCAATAGTGGGAGTCAAAATAACATCATCTCAATAGAGATTTTTAGGCAGTTGGGCCTATCAACAACACCACACCCACATCCATACACCAGCGGGTGGCTCCACTAAGGGCGAGATCTTCATGTCAGCCATTAGTGTCTTTTTCCCTATAGCATTAAACCTTTCACAGATGAGGTATTGTGTGATCTTGCTCCCCTTGAATTTTTTGATGTTTTATTAGGCCAACCATACCTGTGGAAGCATCATGTTGTATATGAACCCAAACCTCGCACTGCTATTGTACAATGGGCATAAAACTATACATGATAATAGAGGTAGCCCCACCTACTACCATTTATTTGATCTTTTCTAAGCAATGTAGTAAGATCATTTCCCAGACTGATAAAAAAATTCTTCCTGATTCACTCTTAAAGTAAGGGGAAGATCATGGCCACATTCATGGCCTCCAGAAAGGGCTCCTCCACACAATAGAATCAAGTGGATAAGGTCATGGAAAAGTACAAGGACATCTTCTCCTCACCCATGGGGTACCTTTGCACTGTTAGATCAAGCATCCAATCAATATGACCCCTAATGCACCTTTACCAAATGGGCCAATATAAAACTGCTTTCTTATGGAAAATGAAGAAATCAAGCGGTAGATATAGGATTTTCTACACAAAGGTCTCATTTGACCAAGTTCCTCACCTTTTGAGAGCCCAATTGTACTCGTGTATAAGAAAGATGCAGGGACCTGGAGACTTTGCATTGATTAATTGGCACTGAAAAAAATCCCTATTAGGAACAGATAGTCGATCAATAACAGATACCTGATCCCACAGATTGATGAACTTCTTGACTAGCTCAAGGGGGCTAAGTACTTCAACAATATTTATTTGAATTCCATCTATCACCAAGTTCTAATAAAACCCACATATGTATGGAATATCGCCTTCAAGTCCAAGGAGGGTCTCTTCGAGTGGTTGCTCAAGCCCTTTAAGTTGAAAATTTCCCCCACAACATTTATGAAGCTAATATATGACATATTGCGGCCTTTCACCACCTCATTTGTGGTTGTATATCTGGATGATATCCTCATCTTCAATAAGAGTTAGGCAAAGTACTTGTAACATATTCGGCAAGTCCTTCAAACCCTACGATAACACAAGCTATCACCAACATAGAGAAATGATCCTTTGGCATGGATCAAGTCCAATATCTGGGCTACATAATTTATGAGCAAGGTGTGCATGTGGATCTATCTAAGATCCAAGTCATTCAGGATTCACCAACCCTAATGATCCTAACATAGCTTCGTATCTTCTTAGGCCTTGCTAATTTCTATTGAAGATTCATGTTGGGGTTCTCTCATATCACTTGGACCTTGAGTCAAGTTACCAAGAGTGGAGAAAAAGAAAAAGAAAATGGTCTGAATCACAACATAAGGCATTCATTGAACTGAAACACTTCCTTTTCTTTGCACTATTCCCCACCTTTCCATACCTACAACAACCATTTGATATTGAGATAGATGCCTATGATTATGCTATTGTTACAATCCTCACTTAGAAAGGTCATCTAGTGACCTATCACAATGAGACACTCTGTAATATTATTCGAAGGTACCCCACCTATGATATGGAAATGTACTCTATCTTGTAGGTTTGTCGATAATGGAAACATTATGTTCTAGGGAAGGAGATGATTGCCCACATAGATCGTCGACCTCTTCAATTTATGCAAACATAGGGGAAGTTATAGAACGATCGCCATCATAAATGGTCCACATACCTGCAAAAATTACCTTTGAACATTAAATATAAGAAGGGTAGCACCAATCACATCGCAAAATACCTCATTTGCCCCCAATTGTAGCACAAAGCACAGCTCTCAATTCTTGTGGGAACGAGACCTATGGATGGTCGCAGCTATATGAAAATGACTTAGAATTCACTGCCACCTACAAGATGTTGATTGATGGTAATCCAGTTCCATACTTCCACCTTCAACATGGATTGTTGTGCTATTTAGGACACCTTTTTGTTCCTTTAAGCGAGTGTGCCAAGATAATTTTGGAGGCGCATTACAACTAGGTCGTAAGATAATTTGGTGTGGAGAAGACATGGAAATACTGCAAAAGCATTTTTATTGGCCAAAACTATGACAGGATGTCGAAAAATATATCAGATATTGCACTGCCTGTGCCACTACCAATCCAACCATTAAGAAAAAAAATTGTACACTCTGCCTACTCCTAGCCAGTCTTGGGAATCCATATCCATGGACTATATGTCTAACCTTCCTTCTACCAAGCATGGTAATGACTGTATATTTGTGGTCGTTGATAGATTTTCTAAGATGGCCATATTGGCTACCTATAAGAAGAGTATCATAGCAAAAGCCACTACCAATCTCTTCTTCAAACGAGTGTGGGTACATTTTGGGATTTCGCAGACCATTATATCAGATCAAGATAGTAGGTTCCTAAGCACATTTTGGTTTATATTTTGGTCATTTTTGGACCAATGTCACCAAGTCGACTGCATTTCACCCCCAAACTGATGGCAAGACAAAGGTCGTCAACAACATGATAGTGCACATACTACACATGTACAACTCTAAGAATCCACGAACATGAAATGAGAGTCTTCCCTATGTGCAACATAGATACAACATATCTCTCCATAGCTCAACTAGACACAACCCCTTTCAGGTGGGCCTTGGATTTCAACCATTGTGTCTTATTGATGTTACAATGCCTCTTGCAACTACACTGATAGAATTTGCACATGTTCAATCTAAAGATGTTAAGGCCATCAATTTTACTAAACACATTCAACACATCCACCAGGAGGTTCATGATTTCCTAGATAAAGCCAATACTAATTACAAACAATGTCAAGATCAACATTGGGTGCCACATAAGTTTCAAGTGGGTGACAAGTTTTGGTTGCATTTGCAGAAGGAATGCCTTGTCGGAGCCCATCAAAATATTTGACCACTCTAATATGGGCCTTACACTATCACTGAAGTTTTGGGTGACAAATATTTCAAGCTAGGTATCCCCCCATTCCTTGGCCTACTACCTGTGCCATCGCCAATCCAACCATTAATAAGGAAAGCATGTACACTCTACCTACTCCTAGCCAATCTTGGGAATCCATATCCACGGACTATATGTCTGACCTTCCTTCTACCAAGCATGGTAATGATTGTATATTTGTGGTCATTGATATATTTTCTAAGATGGCCTACGAGAAGAGTATCACAACAAAATCCACTACCAAGCTCTTCATCAAATGAGTGTGGGTACATTTTGGGATTCCATAGACCATTACATCAGATCAAGGTAGCAAGTTCCTAAACATATTTTGGTTCATATTTTGGTCATTGTTGGACACCAATATCACCAAGTCGATTGCATTTCACCCCCAGACTAATGGCAAGATAGAAGTCGTCAATAGAATGATAGTGCACATACTATGCATGTACAACTCTAAGCATCCACGAACATGGGATGAGAGTCTTCCCTATGTGCAACATAGATACAATAGATCTCTCCATTTCTCAACTGGACACAACCCCTTTCAGCTGGGTCTGAGATTTCAACCATTATGTCTTATTGATGTTACAATGCCTCTTGCAACTACACAGACATAATTTGCACATGTTTAATCCAAATATGATAAGGCCATCAATTTTATTGAACACATTCAACACATCCACCAAGAGGTTCATGATTTCTTATACAAAGCCAATACTAATTACAAACAATGTTAAGATCAACATCGGGTGCCACATAAGTTTCAAGTGGGTGACAAGGTTTGGTTGCATTTGCAGAAGGAATGCCTTGTCAGAGCCAATTAGAATCTTAGACCACTCTAATATGGGCCTTACACCATCACCGAGGTTTTGGGTGACAAATATATCAAGCTAAGTATCCCCCCATTCCTTGGCCTACACCTAGTACTCCATGCGGACCGCCTTCGGCCATACTTTCCACCATTGTTGGACACATAAAACATTGTTGAGTAGCTAACACCAGTAGAGCTCAACCCATATTGCATTGAATATGCCACAAATAATCAGATCATAGACACACAAATTAAGAACACTTTATGATGGGCCTCAGTATTGCAACAAGAATGTTGCAACTCCCAAGGCTACCGAATTTAATTATCAACCCGAGGTTCGTACAAACTTAATAGTTGTCGGCACTATATGTGTGGCATACAATGTGTCCTTCCTTTGCTGTCATGATGTAATGGAGTGCATGTACTAAAGTTAAATCCTAAACTAATTGCAAAAAATGAAATATTCGAAATAGAACCTTAACCTATTGCAAGAAAGAAAGTACAAGGAAAGAGACAGAAATTCAATGCTAAATCACACCACTTTCTAACTAATTGCTAAGAAGCTTTGCTTCAAAAGAATTCTAAGTTAACATGTATCCGATCGTATTGTCCTAAGCATGCAATTTCAAACCATCAAACCTTCTACTGTTGTGCATGTAAATGAATAAAATAATTTATTTTTTTCTTTTTTTCTTTTTTCCATGTGAGAGTGTGAAAGCTAATCTCTTTTGGTGATGTGGAAGGTGGCTTGGAGATGATGGTAAATGGTCAAAATGTTTGAGAGACAAGTAGGGACCCTTTGCTAGCTTCCTAGAGGTTTTTTCCTCAATTTGGCTCAAAACAGGCTTTCCTACAAGATATACAAATTTATTATAATTCATCGAATGACCAAGCCAATAAAATCCATATTGGATGGGACAAATTTTGGTATCAAATAGGATGTCGTATGTCCCCATTCCAAGTGGAATCACTTAAAAAGACCTTTGTTAACCCATGCAAAAAATATAGAAACATTACTAGTCGAAAATCTAGAAATTCAAGAACTAGTGAGCTAGTAAATCTAACAAATGCCTAACCAAATCAAGTGAAAATGAAATGGGAAAAAAAAAATTATGAGCTAGAACGTTTTTGTGATCTAATGCAAGTGGAATCAATTCGATTGAAGCTTGTTAGCATGCTCTAAAAAATAGCATAAATTTAATGTTATTTGCTAAAAAGGAGGTCCAACAATCTAGATTTTGGAATAAGAAGACTAATCCAAGGAACTCAATGATTATTATGAATTTCAAAAGATTTTCCATGGATGAAATAATGCTTGTGATCCTGCAAAATAACTTACATCAACCATTTAACTCAATCCTACAACCATAAATTATTATTCCTAAATTCAAAAATAGAAAGGAATAAAAACTAGAGATGCATGTGAATAAGCAATGAAAATAAGGAAAGAAAATGATAGAAAAAGGGCTCTGAGGCTCCTGGGATGGAAAGCCCAAGGAAAATCAGAGACCTATGGAGGAGAACAAGATTTAGAAGCTAAACATGACACCAATCTTCATTATTTTCATCAATAGAATTACAACCCTGCAATAAAATACAATGGAGCTGCAAAAATACAAGCTCTTTCCACAATAACACTAATTAAAATCTCCCCCTAGAGGAAAATTTGACTTGGTACTTATACAAAATGATTATAAATCATTCCCCATGAATGGAGGAAGCTTTTCCCACCAAAATCACTTGATTAGTGGATCTAGTCCCCAATACTAGGAATTTGCGTTAAATGGCAGGGAACACATTCCTAGATTTTCTTAATCATTCCGTAGAGGCAAATTCGACTTGGTACTTATACAAAATGATTAAGAATCATTCCCCATGAATGGAGGAAGCTTTCCTCACCAAAATCCCTTGATTAGTGGATTTGCTCCCTTGATTAGTGGAACACATTCCTAGATTTTCTCAATCATTGGAGTTTCACAATTTGTGCCATAATTCCATAATATTTTGTTGACTTTATTATTTATTATTGATCCTTCAGTAGTAGGGAACAAGTCCCAAAATTATCTCCTCCAACTCTTCATAATTTGCCCAATATTCTCATAATATTCCACAAAAATAAGTAATATTAGGCACAAATATTCAATTATTCATAAACCTTCCTAATGAATATATTAAAGTTTAAAAAAAAATTATATAATGCAAAAAGAGAGGTTTAATGTGTTGAAGGATGATCATAGATCTTAATTTATGTTTTAGATTAGAGGCATGGGCCTTAATTTATGTCTAATTTAGAGTCCCATAATACCCCCCTGATGAAAGTGTTGCTCATGTTCTGAGCAACTTAGTGACCTCATTGTGCCTCATCCATGGCCCTAGTGACCTCTCTCTTGTGCATTAAGAATATTGGTTGCAAGTTCTGCAAGGACAAGCCCAAAAACATATTTGTGCAAAGAAATATCATTGTTTCTTGAGACCATTAGCTTGCCTTCTTCCCCTTATTCAAGATTGGTTTTTGAATATTTTTCAATTTGGCAAGGTCTTCCACCCTTAGCTTATAAAACCTCATCTCTCATACATTGACAACAAATTTCTAACTATAATATGGTCAAGGGAAGAGGTCAAGAATATTGCATACCTGTACCTACCTGATGGTTGTTGGAGAGACATGCATGTTGTTGTTGAGTTGACGTTGATGTGCAAGTGTTGGATGGTGATGCTAATGATCCTGATGCCGCTTCTAAGCTCTGGAGGAGATTCTTTGACCTCTAGATCTCCTATAAAACTGCTTGCTTTCAATCTTGTAGGTGTTGTTCTGTATCTTGTAGGTTTATAGTACAGCGACTTTTTGTCCATATCTCCTAAACGGTAGACTGGATTGAGCTGAAACTTTTTGAGCATGTTGCCATCATCATTATGCACCTCCCCATAAAAAAAATTTGGTCAATGGATGCACGGATCTTGAGAAAAACTAAAAATGGCTGAAGGTGATGGAGGAAAATTTCTTGGAACCCGTGCAGTGGAATTTGTTGAAATTGTTTGGGCATATTACCATCATCCATATGCATCTCCCCATGAAACAATTTTTTAAATGGATGCACGGATATTAAGAAAATGCAAAAATGGTTGAAGGTGATGGAGGCCAATTTCTTGGAAACCATGCACTGGAATTTGTTGAACCTGTTTGAGCATGTTATCGTCATCCATATGCATCTCCCCTGAAACAGCTTGGCAAATGGATGCATGGTTTTCAAGTTATTGCAAAAACAAATTTCTGCTCTATGTATTTTTGTATCCTGTGGTAAAACAGAGCATCCTGTAGTTTTTTAGGGTAGCAAGCAAACTGAATGGTAGAAGCTTGAGAATGATGGGTGGATGGTGAAAATAGATGAGGGTGATGGATTGGCATGGCCTTGGCCTTGTTGTGGCATTTGAGCAAAGGAGGAGAAAGTCAAAATTTCACTTCTTTTCACTAGGCTTGACCAATTTTCCTTTTGGTACTAACTTGTTCTTGTTGCTTGCAGATGTTGGAGAGTACATGCATTTATCAAAGAGATGCATGGAGCAAGGATTTCTTTTTTTTTCTCTCTTTTTTCTTTTAGGCCTACTAGCCGCCTCAATGAGGTTTTCAATAAATAGGTCTGCCTAGGCACCTCAAAGGATGTTTTCACCTAGGATCTTCTTTATTCTCTTTTTTATATCTTTTTTCAACCCATTGACCGCCTCATGGAGGTTTTCAATCAATGAACCAATCTGAGGAGCCTCCAAGGAGTTTTTCACCTTAGATTTTTATTTTTTTCTCTTTTTTTTTTTCTTTTTTTTTCTTCTACCCTACCCTACTTGAAAAACAAAATCACTTTCAAGTATAAGAATACTTCCTATGGAGCCATGTGCACATCAATATGACAAAAAAAATGATGTGGAGGCTTGAAATGTATGCTTTGACATGTACCAGGATTTCAGAGACCAAATGATTTGACTTTGAAAGGATCAAGCATATTTGAAGAAGAGAGTGATGCTGCAACTTAGTGACTATCTGGAACCATATTTCAATACAGTTGTGATGTCCTTGGTACACTTGCTGATTTGAATCATTCTTCATATCTTCTTCTACCATGACCTTCAAACCTTCCTCTTTTTGTTGATTGTTCTCTTGAATACACAGAGTATTTGATGGTAGCCATGAGGGAGTTCTATTGATCTTTGATTTTGATGTTTGCTCTTCATTAATTGCAAGCCATGGTTTTGTGGTCTTCTTATTTGAATCTTCTTCTTTTGGATGTGGTCCTTAAATGATATCAAGATGATCTCTTTTTTGCAATACTCTTCCTAAGCTATGGTGAATACCATTGATCTCAAGAGGAGATGTTTGGAAGTGTTGTACCTCAGCATTGTAAGTGGGTTGAGCTACTTCAATGTGTGGGTTTGGGAATGGTGGTATAGGTAGTTGAGTGGGAGTATATATTTGAGATGGATGTGGATAGGGTTGTGGTTGTGGTGGAGGTGAATGGAAAGGATAACATGGAGTTTGGTATGGAGGATATTGAGGAATATATTGAGGATATTATGGATGGCTCCCATAAGTTACTTGCCAAGATTGGTTTTGGGGTTGAGATGGCCAATTTTTCCAAGGAAAATGTGTGTTCCAATTACTTTGAGGTGGATGTGCATAAGCTTGAAATTGTGAATTAGGCTCTTGCATCATATCAGGCTGAATACGTTGCCATGGTCCTCTTGGAGCTACATAACATTGCTGCATTGGCAATCGACTTGCTCCATTGTCCTCCTAGTGAACTTCCTTCAACCTTGGTAATGAGGAGAAACATTTAACATCATGTGATTATGCATGGACAACACAAATATCTTCTTTTTTCTCATTTTGTATTCTTAACATTTCTACTTGTTGGTTAGATTGCTAAGAATTTCTGTTTTAAAGTCATCAAACAAATTTCCAAGTTTAGCTTGACTTACCGATCTTGATGTTGATTTACCTACTCTTGCTTTTCCTCTGATATGTGTTTGCATGTTTTACAAATTTTCTCAAATAACTTACATCAACCATTTAACTCAATCCTACAACAAGAAATTATTAATCCTAAATGCAGAAATAGAAAGGAATAAAAACTAGAGATGCATGTGAATAAGCAATGAAAAGAAGGAAAGAAAATGATACAAAAATGGCTCTAAGGCTCCTGGGATGGCCAAGCCCAAGGAAACTCAGAGACCTATGGAGGAGAACAAGATTTAGAAGCTGAACATGACACCAATCTTCATTATTTTCATCAATAGAATTACATCCCTGCAAGAAAATACAATGGAGTTGCAAAAGTACAAGCTCTCTCCAAAATAACACTAATTAAAATATCCCCCTAGAGGCAAATTCGACTTGGTACTTATACAAAATGATTAGGAATCATTCCCCATGAATGGAGGAAGCTTTCCGCACCAAAATCCCTTGATTATTGGATCTAGTCCCCAATACTAGGAATTTGCATTAAATGTCAGGGAACACATTCCTAGATTTTCTCAATCATTCCCTAGAGGAAAATTCGACTTGGTACTTATACAAAAAGATTAAAAATCATTCCCCATGAATGGAGGAAGCTTTCCCCACCGAATTCCCTTGATTAGTGGATATGCTCCCTTAATTAGTGGAACACATTCCTATATTTTCTCAATCATTGGAGTTCCACAATTTGTGCCATAAATCCATAATATATTGTTGAATTTATTATTTATTATTGATCCTCCAATAGTAGGGAAAAAGTCCCTAAATTATCTCCTCCTCAAACTCTTCATAATCTGTCCAATATTCTCATAATATTCCACAAAAATAAATAATATTAGGCACAAATATTCAATTATTCATAGACCTTCCTAATGAATATATTAAAGTTAAAGATATATATATATATATATATATATATATATATATATATATATATATATATATATATATATATCTCTAATGAAAAAAGAGAGGTTTAATGTGTTGAAGGATGGTCATAGGCCTTAATTTATGTCATAATTTATGTCTAATTTAGAGGCCCATCATACCCCCTGCTGAAAGTGTTGCTCATCCTCTGAGCAACTTAGTGACCTCATTGTGCCTCATCCATGGCCCTAATGGCCTCTCTCTTGTGCATTAAGAATATTGGCTGCAAGTTCTGCAAGGACAAGCCCAAAAACATATTTGTGCAAAGAAAGATCATTGTTTCTTGAGACCATTAGCTTGCCTTCTTCCCCTTATTCAAGATTGGTTTTTGAATATTTTTCAATTTGGCAAGGTCTTCCACACCCTTATCAACCTTCTGCTACCTTGTTCTGCCATTTGAACACCTCTAACACCTTCAAAATGAATTTAGATGAGAACTAGGACATCCTGTAGGAATTCCTGTCAGAACTACAGGAAACCTATAGGAAACCAGTTTTGAGCATAAATGATAAACTGAGATTAGGGCAGGCCCTCAACTTGACTCCCATGCATTTCTCCTATTTTTAGGCCCTGGAAAAAAGCTAGAAGAAGATTAGAGACCTCTTGGAACACCTCTTTTCATCACTGCAGTTTGAGTTCTATTTTTATGGTGAATGCCTTATTTCTTTTTGTTGCCTTCTTCTTCTCTTTTGTGGCCTAGATGATTGCCTAATGGCCTTGGAGTTCTCTGTTTTGATTAGGTTTCTCTTAGGCACTGTCATTTTGGGTTTTAGCACACTTTTTTCCTTTCTTCCTTCTTTTAGCAACATTCTGCCTTCCTGTAGTAGTCATTCCTTCTTCCTTCAGAGTCTTCTAACTGTATGGGAGTGAAATGAAATGATGAAGAGGGATTGGATGATGATGCTAGGGCTCAAAGGGAGTAGTGTAGGTTTGTGAAAATGGAGAGGATGCTCTTCTTGTTTTTTCTCAAGAATGAAATGGGATCGATGAATGATGAATAGATAGTGAATATGAAGTGGATGGAGGGCTTGGAGTGTTGTGGTGACGAAAGAGTGAGCCGCAATCAACTAGTTGAACATGGCTGAGACTGCTGACCCATCCTTAGCTTATAAAACCTCATCTCTCATGCAATGACAACAAATTTCTAACTATAATATGGTCAGGAGAAGAGGTCAAGAATATTGCATACCTGTACCTACCTTATGGTTGTTGGAGAGACATGCATGCTGCTGCTGAGTTGATGTTGATGTGCAAGTGTTGGATGGTGATGTTGATGATTCTAATGCTACTGCTAAGCTCTAGAGGAGCTTCTTTGACCTCTGGATCTCCTTTAAAACTTCTCACTATCAATCCTATAGGTGTTGTTCTGTATCCTGTAGGTTTTTAGGACAATGAATTTTTGTCCATATCTCCCAAACGGTAGACTAGATTGAGCTGAAACTTTTTTATCATGTTGCCATCATCATTATGCACCTCCCCATAGAAAAATTTTGGTCAATGGATGCACGTATTTCGAGAAAAACTAAAAATGGATGAAGGAGATGGAGGTCGATTTCTTAAAAACCGTGCATTGGAATTTGTTGAAATTTCTTGGGCATGTTACCATCATCCATATGAATCTCCCCATGAAAAAGCTTTTTAAATGGATGCACGAATATTGAGAAAATGCAAAAAAGGTTGAAGGTGATGGAGGATAGTTTCTTGGAAACCATGCATTGGAATTTTATGAAACTGCTTGAGCATGTTATCATCATCCATATGCATCCCCCCTGAAACAGGTTGGAAAATGGATGTATGGTTTTCAAGTTATGGCAAAAACAAATTTATGCTCTATGTATTTTTGTATCATGTAGTAAAATAAAGCACCCTGTAGTTTTTTAGGACAGCAAGCAAACTGAATGGTAGAAGCTTGAGAATGATGGGTGGATGGTGAAAATAGATGAGGGTGATGGATTGGCGTGGCCTTGGCCATGTTGGGGCATTTGAGAAAAAGAGGATAAAGTCAAAATTTGACTTCTTCTCACTTGGCTTGACCAATTTGCCTTTTGGTACCAACTTGTTCTTGTTGCTTGCAGATGTTGGAGAGTACGTGGATTTATCAAAGAGATGCATGGAGCAAGGATTTCTTTTACTTTTTTTCTCTTTTTTCTTCTAGGCCTATTAGTCGCCTCAATGAGGTTTTAAACTATTAGGTCTGCCAGGTGGCTCAAAGGAGGTTTTCACCTAGGATCTTCTTTTTTCTCTTTTTTCAACCCATTGACTGCCTCATGAAGGTTTTCAATAAATGAGCCAATATAAGGTGCCTCCAAGGATTTTTTCACCTTAGATTTTTTTTTTTTTTTTTTCTTCTACCCTACCCTACTTGAAAAACAAAATCACTTTTAAGAATACTTCCAATGGAGCCATGTGCACATCAAGATGACAAACAAAATGATGTGGAGGCTTGAAATGTATGCTTTAACATGTACCAGGATTTCAGGGACCAAATGATTTGACTTTGAAAGGATCAAGCATATTTGAGGAAGATATTGATGCTGTAACTTAGTGACTATTTGGAACCATATTTCAATACAGTTGTGATGCCCCTGGTCCACATGCTGATTTGAATCATTCTTCATGTCTTCTTCTACCATGACCTTCAAATCTTCCTCTTTTTGTTGATTCTTTTGTTGAATACACGGAGGATTTGATGGTAGCCATGAGGGAGTTTTCTCGATCTTTGATTTTTATGTCTGCTCTTCATCAATCGCAACCCATGGTTCTGACGTCTTCTTATTTGAATCTTCTTCTTTTGGATGTGGTCCTTCAATGATATCAAGATGATCTCTTTTCTGCAATACTCTTCCTGAGCTATGGTAAATACCATTGATCTCAAGAGGAGATGTTTGGAAGTGTTGTACCTCAACATTGTAAGTGGGTTGAGCTACTTCAATGTGTGGGTTCAGGAAGGGTGGTACAGGTAGTTGAGTGGGAGTGTATATTTGAGATGGATGTGGATGGGGTTGTGGTTGTGGTGGAGGTGAATGGTAAGGATAACATGGAGTTTGGTATGGAGGATATTGAGGAATATACTGAGGATATTGTGGATGGCTCCCATAAGTTCCTTGCCAACCTTGTTGCCAAGATTGTTTTTGGGGTTGAGATGGCCAATGTTGCCAAGGAAAAGGTGTGTTCCAATTACTTTGAGGTGGATGTGCATAAGCTTGAAATTTTGAATTAGGTTCTTGCATCATATCAGGCTGAATAGGCTTACATGGTCCTCTTAGAGCTACATAACGTTGTTGCATTGGCAACTGACTTGCTCCATTATCCTCCTAGTGAACTTCCTTCAACCTTGGTAATGAGGAGAAACATTTAACATCATGTGATTCTGCGTGGACAACACAAACATATTCTTTTTTCTCATTTTGTATTCTTAACATTTCTACTTGTTTGGTTAGATTGCTAAGAATTTGTGTTTTAAAGTCATCAAACAAATTTCCAAGTTTAGCTTAACTTACCGATCTTGATGTTGATTTACCTACTCTTTCTTTTCCTCTTGATATGTGTTTGCATGTTTTAAAAATTTCCTCAAATGATAATTGGTATACATCACCTCTACTCATGAGATTAAGGAGGTCAATCCATTCATCCCTAATTGTTCTAAGAGGGTTTTTAGTGTGTTGGATCCTAAATGATGTAGTTTTTCCCTCTTAACATTATACATGAACCTCTCTATTATATCCTCTAGACTCTTATCTTCTCTTTGATTCATTCTAAAGATTTCTTCTTTAAGTTCATGATCTTTATATTTTTCTATAAATATTTTTTGCATATCATTCCATGATCTTATTGAATTAGTCCCTAAACTCATGAACCATTTAAGAGCTCTATCCTTCAAAGTTGCTATAAATAATCTCAGTTTCTGAGTTTTTAATAAGTAACCATAAGATCTACAAACAATCTCAAATTCAAAGAGAAAGGTTTCGGGATCCTCTGACCTTAGACCATGAAATTTTGGAAGAAAAGAGGGAGGGATGTTTTTCATGTGTACACTACCACCAGGATCTTGAATGGAAAATCTGAGAGGATCTTCCTCATTGTTATCATCTCCATCCATTTCTTCTACATTCTTTGTCATCTTATTCTTCTATCTACAAAAGTGACTGGTGATGTGGCTCTTACTGCACCACGTGATCAATTGTGGGGGTGGGTTGGTGTTGGAGATTTTTTGTTGTTGTTATGATTGAATGAAAACACTAATGCAATGCACTTTTCTATTTTTGAAATGAAATATGCCTAATGCAATTTTTTATTTTTTTTTTAAAAATTAAAAAGAAATTAATCAACTAGGGAAGAAAACAATGCATACTTTGACACCTCCCTGAAAACGACGCCAAAAGGTGAGAACTCCCAAGACTACTGACTTTAATTATCAACTCGGGGTTCGTACAAACTTAAGAGGTGTTGGCACTATATGTGTGGCATACAATGTGTCCTTCCTTTGTTGTCATGATGTAATGGAGTGCATGTAATGAAGTCAAATTCTAAACTAATTGCAGAAAATGAAATATCTGAAATAGAACCTTAACCTATTTCAAGAAAGAAAGTACAAGGAAAGAGACGGAAATTGAATGCCAAATCACACCATTTTCTAACTAACTGCTAAGAGGATTTGCTTAAAAAGAATTCTAAGTTAACATTTATGCAAACCTACTGTCTTAAGCATGTAGTTTCAAACCATCAAACCTTTTATTGCTGTGCATGTAAATAAATAAAATAAATTTGTTTTTCTTTTTGTCTTTTTCCATGTGAGAGTGTGAAAGCTAATCTCTTTTGGTGATGTGGAAGGTGGCTTGGAGATTATGATGAGTTGTCAGAAGGTTTGGGAGACAAGTAGGGACCCTTTTCTAGCTTCCTAGAGGCTTTTTCCTCAATTCGGCCTCAAAACAGGCTTTCCTATAGGATGCTACAGTGATTTCCTACAGGATCCCCTGATTTTCCTACAAGATGTACAAATTTACTATAATTCATCGAATGACCAAGCAAATCAAATCCAAATTGGATGGGACAATTTTTTGTATTAACTAGGATGTCTTAGGTCCCCATTCCAAGTGGAATCACTCAAAAATACCTCTATTAACCCATGCAAACAAATATAAAAACATTACTAGTCGAAAATTTAGAACTTCAAGAACTAGTGAGCTAGTAAATCTAAAAATGTCTAACCAAATCAAGTGAAAATGCAATGGGGTGGTTTTTTTTATGAACTAGAAAGTTTTTGTGATCTAATGCAAGTGGAATCAATTCAATTGATGCTCATTAGCATGCTCTAAAAACCATCAGAAATTTATTGTTCTTTGCTAAAAAGGAGATCCAACAATCTAGATTTGGGAATAAGAAGACTAATCCAAGAAACTCAATGATTATTATGAACTTCCAAAGCTTTTCCAAGGATGAAATAATGCTTGTGATCCTGCAAAAGAACTTATATCAACCATTTAACTCAATCCTACAACAAGAAATTATTAATCCTAAATGCAGAAATAGAAAGGAATAAAGACAAGAGATGCATGTGAATAAGCAATAAAAAGAAGGAAAGAAAATGATATAAAAAGGGCTTTAAGGCTCCTGGGATGGCCAAACCCAAGGAAACTCAGAGACCTATGGAGGATAACAAGATTTAGAAGCTAAACATGACACCAATCTTCATTATTTTCATCATTAGAATTACATCCCTACACGAAAATACAATGGAGCTACAAAAATACAAGCTCTCTCCACAATAACACTAATTAAAATCTCCCCCTAGAGGAAAATTTGACTTGGTGCTTCTAAAAAATGTTTAGGAATCATTCCCCATGAATGGAGGAAGCTTTCCCCACTAAAATACCTTGATTAGTGGATCTAGTCCCCAATACTAGGAATTTGCATTAAATGGTAGGGAACACATTCCTAGATTTTCTCAATCATTCCCTAGAGGAAAATTCAGCTTGGTACTTATAAAAAATGATTAAGAATAATTCCCCATGAATGGAGGAAGCTTTCCCCACTGAAATCCCTTGATTAGTGGATCTGCTCCCTTGATTAGTGGAACACATTCCTAGATTTTCTCAATAATTGGAGTTCCACAATTTGTGCCATAATTCCATAATATCTTGTTGACTTTATTATTTATTATTGATCCTCCAGTAGTGGGGAACAAGTCCCTAAATTATCTCCTCCTCCAACTCTTCATAATCTGTCCAATATTCTCATAATATTCCACAAAAATAAATAATATTAGGCACAAGTATTAAATTATTCATAAACCTTCCTAATGAATATATTAAAGTTAAAAAAAATATCTAATACAAAAAGAGAGGTTTAATGTGTTGAAGGATGGTCATAGGCCTTAATTTATGTTTTAAATTAGAGGCATGGGCCTTAATTTATGTTTAATTTAGAGGCCCATCATTTTACAACAGAGGATCCAACTGTATCAGATTTTCAAAACTGGCCAACTCATGCACCAAGGGACCAAATCCAGCAGAAGCTTTCTCACCTCATGGAGGCACTCAATACAATGGGTACCATTGCTTCCTAAGAGGGAAGGACTGATCCACTTGGATATTAGTGGTCACCCACCTATTCCACTTGGGCTCCCAACACTATTTTCTATCATTTTCCTATTTTTCGGAATAATTTCCTATTTTGGTAGTTTTCGTGTCCTAAAATTACAAAGTCGTTTTTAGGCCCTAAACAATGTTTTTCGGGGAAATGGGAAAACATAGATCCTTGTTCCATGTTTTCAATTGAAATTTTTTGTCCCCGGATAAACCTTTCTAATAGGGTATCATGCACACCAAACAAAGATCATATGCCAAATTTACGACCCCAAGAAGTTGACATTCCAACTAACCCCATTGGGGCCCATACCTTTTAGTGCTTAATCTCCTAGGGTTATGCTTTTGGATGTTTAGGTTTTCTCATTGTTTCTTCATGATAAAAGGGTCGTTGAGCCTCATTGTAACACATTTCAGAGGGCATGTAAATAATTGGCTTCACATCTCTTCTCAGAGATAAGCTACCATCGCCCAAGCTAGTTTTCTTTCATTCTACATGTAAACAATTTTCAACATTTTTTATTTATTAATTGAAGTTAAGTTTCATTGTATCTTTATGTTTCTATTTTAAATTTGTATTTCATGTCGTTCCTTCATAAATTTGGATCAGGATATAAGCTAAGATAGATAGACTGGAAGTTAAAATGCTTGTGCAATCCCATGAACAACTAAGTAGCAACATAACTAATACTATATCATCTTATCTAAAGTTGCATACTAGATTAGAGGCCCTAGTCTAAGTAAACGAGATAACTTCCATTGGTGTACCTAGAGAAGTGAAGTTGAGAGAAGAAATAAAACGGGAAATACAAGAAGCATTGGATGTCATAAAGCATGCTATTATTCAAGAAGACTTAGAAGTGACCAAGGAAGCCATTCTTCAATATGTTGCAGATCCTGCCAAGTTGCTAACCAAATTGACAATGCTTTGGAACAAATTGGAAATGGATTCAAAGAAAATTTTGTTCAGTTTCTTTAGAGTGTAGAATAAGATATAACCAAGAGCTAGCGCAAAGGGTGAAGGACATAGTTGTTGAGTAGAAGGCATGGTACGCATATGTTACCAAAGAGTTTCATATCGAAGTGATAAAGCTACTCATTACACAAATTTGCACATGAATGTATTTTGTTTTTCATAATTTTTGTTATAATTTTGTAAATGATAAATTTTGTAATTAGAAAATGAAAAGAAAATTAAAAGACACGTAGAAGTTGAAGAGTCGTAAAGGAAGTCCAAAAGTCATATGGGAGGTGAAAGGTAAACTCATTTCTTATAAATAGATCCTCATGGCTCAAGAAAATTGACTTTAGCTTTGATTTATCTTGTAAGCATATTGTAGAGAGCTTTTTATTCTTTTGAGAAACAAGTAGTAGATTTCAAGTTCCATTATTGGATCGAGTGAGTGCTTCTTGTAATTCTGCATTTTGATACTTCTACTTAATCCTCAAAATATCTTTGAGCCAGGAAGTTGTTTCATACATATACCATAAGGAATTGTAAGACTCTTCTTGTAATGTTTGATGGTATGTGCTTACATTTGTATGTATTGAATAAAAAAAAACTACTTTTTTATCTCTAACACAAATCTTATTTGAAATTGTATGCCTTTATGCTTCAATGTTCGTTGTTGGTTGTAAATTATTTTCCAATCAATTAACGAATATTTTATTTACTTATATCTTTATTAGATTAATGATAACATTTTCCTGTTAAGTTTTTAGGTTATTCATCTGGTTTGTATATTTATGCACATTATTTGTAAGTATTTCACGAAGCTATCGTTACTTGTATTTATCAAAAGTGATAGTGGTTTTCTCAGTTGTCGTTGATTTGCGCCAAAGCATATCATAAAGTGAGCAAGATGGCAATCGAGCCAATATACTAAATGGGACTCTTATTCCAATGGTGTAGGGTCTATTTGGGAATTTACACTGGAGAGATCCCCTATTTTTGGTGGAACATCCAAGCCTGTCAACACAATTAGAAGGTGGAATATCATATTCATTTACATATTCTACCATTGAAACAATAAAATTTATAAGTACAACATCTACAAGTAAATATTAATAACTGTAATCCATATTTTTTATTTTATAGCCATAATACCATCATGGCCAAGATGCACATCACAATCATCATGATGCACTCCACTATCATTAGGATATTTTCCATTATTGGCCTCATTTTGTTGCTCTCCTACTTAAAACAAACAGAGACACTACTTTATGGGTGGAACCAATCGTGAATAGATTTTATAAGTAATCAATAATTAAATTCAATTGGTTTTATTTACCATGTAATTCAAAGGGGAATATTAATTTTTTTTCCATGCTTTCTTGATGTTCAACCACGGCTTGAGAGCCAAATTTGAAACTGAGTCGGAGGTCTTCTTCAGTGGTCGTAGTTTTTTTGTTCAAATCATATAAAAGTAGCAAAGAAAATATCATAAATGGATATCTATGGTAAATAATTTTTTTAAAAGATAGTTCTTTCCTAATATCATTGCATATCTTCCATCAAAAATATGAACCTTTGTTTTCTCTTGTACATTAGTTGACACCTAGATAATGCAATAAATTACTTGTTTTTCTTTCTCAAGCCCTTTCTAATTGTGATTCAAACAATACATCATCATCCTCCACATTGTAAACATCACTACAGATAACTACATATATATAAAAATAAAAATAAAAACAAGTTAGATACAATAATAAAATTCAAATTTAATGGATATGGATATTTCCAGTCATATACCCTCTCTAAGGCTAATGTTTTCCCATGATCATTGTACCACAATATAAGGAGCATGGCATATTAAAATTTTATGCTATAAATTAAAGAAGCATAACATATCAAAATGACCTTTTATTACGGGAAAATTTGGCTTATAGTATTAAGCTATTTTTAACCCAATATACTTTGCCCAGAGTCTACCCAGAAGGTCTATGTAGAAAGTGAAACAATACAAATAGAAACACTCTAATCACGCACACAAGAATTAAAAAAGGAATGTAACATAAGTTATCAATTCTATCACAAGATCATTATCTTTTTTTATGCAACTAACTTGAAAGAAGATCTTCTAGAGATTTTAGCTCCTACTCCCTTCCTAAACCAACATAGAAGAGAGAGAACAACCTGCTACTTCCCTACTCTGTGCAACAACAAAAAAAACCAACATGCAATATATAATGAAATTACACAATGGAAATATGGGGAAGTTTCTTAACTTTGCATTAATATCATTGAAGTATTTACATAACTAATGTTGTTGTAGCCTTCGTCCAAGTGATTCTCTCACCTACACTCACTAGCATCAAGGCTTATGAATAAAATCTTATTGCAAGACCACTTTGATAGCATTCTGGAATAAGTTACCTCTTTCTCCTCTTATGCCTTGTGGAGAGCTTAATTTATATAGTTTTATCTTGATATTGGCCACATTGAACCTAGACACATTCTTGACCATATCATATGTTATGATTAAACATGACCAAATCAATCATGACTTGATCAAACATGACCAAATCAATGCTTATCCATTAGAAATTTCACTTTATTTCTCCAATGTTGTGGAAGAAGGGTGTTGTTAGGCTATTTTTTCACCCATTACACTAGAAAAGGGTGTTGATATGTCTCATGTTTCACACTTTACATTGTAGAAAAACCCTTTGTCTTGGTAAGGGTTGTTCCTTTCTCTTAGACCCTAGGGGGTGACTTTTTGAGCTATACCATGTTTTCACTCTATAAGATAATTTTTTGGTACTTTTGCACATCAAAGGGTTTTATTTCTCTAAAGGCACAAAAAAATTTATAGGTATATGTAAAAATATATATTGCACACTATCCAACTTGAATTAATCAATTTGGAATCGAACAAACTATACATATGCATTTTTCTCACTGCTAGTTTTATTCTATAACTCATCAAAAGACCGTGAATATTTGTGCATAGAAATCGTATTTTTTAGTGTGTAAGTGCATCTTGATTATATGAAATTCTTATAAATATTGTAATAATCAATGTACAACTAAAATATCAAATTATGGAAGCTTAGCCAACTTTGGGCATACATTTTCATATAGGAAACTTTAACAATTTGGCCCTTTTGTTTTACAAGGAAAATTTTATACTTTATGCGTAATAGGTAGGTTTTTGTCTACAAATTACAATATAAAGTTATATACAGGTGTAAAATCACAAGTTTCACCTTCATAAGTTGGACCACTCAATTTGCGTCAAAACTAAGACTAAGGAATGCAATTTACTCTAAGGTAGTTTTTACCTTTAAATTTACATTGAATCTCAAATATAGGTGTATGCAAGCAACCTCTTCTATTATTAAATTTAAACTTAAATGATATAGGTAAATTTCCATATGCCCATCTCCATATTCCAACTAATAAAACAATTTGAGAGCTTAAGGGAAGCTTTGTCATGCATTTTAAATTTTGTTGCATAGTATAGTTTTGAATTTCCAAATTACAATGAAAATGCTGCCTCTTTTGCACATTGACAGGTGTATAAAATGGCATTATTTTAACACCCGTATATAACCTTTTTGATACCATTTTTCCCCTTTACATCATCTCTTTTTTAACTCTTTATCCCATATCACCCCATTATTGGTGTAGGTATGACTATTCTCTTTTTCCTGCTACTTTTATGTTTGTTCTTATGCATTATGCTCAGAAAATGTTATCTTTCATACTAATATTATCAGACAAGAGAAAAAGGGAATTGTTTCAACTCGTCTATGTGGCTACAACTCCTTCATGATGATGCAACTCTAGCCAAGACTTCACTATATATGTTGTAACTGCACACACTACGATTGACAGAGTGTTGCAACTCTCTTCCATATGCCACTGAATTTTTTCCACATTGTTGCAACTCCAACTTGACACCTAGAATGGGTATTGCAACTTTCCAATAACAAACAATGCCACTGCATTTCATGGGTGCCCTAACTTTGGGTTGTTGCAACTTTTGTTGCTACAAATCTAGTCATTGCAACTCCTGTTGTTGCGACCTTTTTTATTGCAAATCTGGTACATCATGATAGTTCAATGGTCAATTGCTCCAATTTTACACCGAACATGTATTTCTTATTGTTGAAAGCGATGAAAGCAAGTTGAGGACCAATCAAGAAAGGAATTGTAGCTACCACCAACACTCAGATGATTTGAGTCATCTTTTTGCCTAAAATCATATTAATTCTAAACATATTATTGTGAAGGGATGTGTCACTTTATTTTCTTAGTTGCCCATCCATGATACCACTTAGTTTATAAATTTTCATATTTGTATAAATACCTAGCTTCCTTTGAAGACCGGGGAGGAGAAGAGGAGACAATATTGCTATTTGTTGTACTATTCTTTGTATTATAATAGAAAGACTTTGATGTTTTGATATTTTGATGCTCGTCTTGTGATCATGTGATTGAGGATTTTATAGTACCTGTTCTAAGGAGGTAGGGCCCCCTCCTTAGCCTAGTACTTCTAGGTAGTGTACCAAGTAGCTTACTCTATTCACTTGCATCTAGTTCATATTGTTGTTATTTAATTTACATTGCTTGTATTTATTTTAGTTTTCCTTTTGTTGCAACTTGTATATTTCCTTTGTTACAACACCATTAATTTTCTTTCACTATAACTTTTGTATTTTCTACTCTTGTAATTGTATTACTCACTAGTTGTTGTGACTATAAGTTATGCCATTCTAAGTCGTAATCACAAGATTAACCACTAACTAACGAAATTTCTTACTTTCAATCAAACTGGTTGTTGTTGCGACTCATATTAATGCAAATATCTTGTAGCATGCCCTTACTTTTCTCTATCAATAAGAATTTTTTATGATTAATTTTCATTTCTAGTTTAATTGTCTCTCATACTTTGCATTCTAGGCACATACCCATGCATACTTGTTATATCCAATAAGAATATTGTTACATTACAACAGGTCACTCGTAGTGATTCATGTGTTTCCTTTTCCGCCAACATGATTTACATTTCATGCAATTTACTTTCATGCAAGTGTGTTTTATTTCCTACAAGTGTGGTGTGCTATATTGGTGGCCTATGAAAGCATCTAAATATTGAACTATGACAACAATTACATCACTACAACCTCCTAACAGTTAACATATTTCACTAGCATAAATTGTGCACGATAGTTCACAAGTTCCAAAAGAACCTTGGATTAAAAATTTAAATTCATAATTGATCAATTGATTATTAAAATAATTAAAATTAATTGAAAATCCCATCATGTTTTGCGTTGTTTTTTGGGAATTTCAATAGTACAATCAGTTTTGTGTCTACTTTTGTGTAAATTTATTTGTTTATTTCTAATTCTTTTTTGGCTTGATTGTCTTAAACCTTTATCTTTCAATATGATCTATTAGATTCTTAGGAGTAGGGACCAATTTGGAAGATTTATTAATAACACCCCCCATACTAACATAGCAATATATTCACAAGAGGGAAAGGAACAAGGGCATCCAAATTATTTGACTCCAACAACAAGCTCCCTTGCAAGGAAGAAGCCTGGACCTTCCATGGTACAAATCTCTGCATAACAATTTGAAGCTAAGAAAATATTTACTACAAAAATAGATTTGATCTTGGATAATATAGCTTTCCATCCCATCAGGAAAAATTTTCTAGAGAATAAACAATAACCTCAAAAAATTCAACCACATCCTTCTATGGAGTGCCACCCTAAAAGCATAAGCTCTCCAAAAAATCCAATGGCTCCTTTAGAAGTAGAAGAGAATCCATTAGAAGAAATGGTACATCAACATGTTAAGGAAGAAGTTGATTCCTTTGGATTCCCCACCATAGAAATGGAATCAGATGAAAAAATGAAGAACATTCCTCACTTTGCATTGTTAAACTTCCATGGTCTCTCTAAGGAAGGACCTAATACCTTCATTTTTTAGTTTGATGTGTTTTGTCAGAGTTATGATTATGTAACTAGTTGTACCCTTCTCTTCCTTCCTGTTATTCTTCATATATCAGAAGGGTAAAGGTGCAAATGATAACAGAGTTTGAAGCTATTTTTAAGGCATAAGATGAGCTCGAAGATCACATCATACCCATTCAAAAATAAAGTGATTTGGAATATCTATCCAAGGGTACAAATAATTCTACTAATGGCCTCCTGGATCAAAAGATAGAAGCAATCAAAATTGGGCCTATAAAGGTCAAAATCCAAGAAACCTTGCAACCCCAGAATCCCGTAACTCATTAGAAAATCAATTTCAAAAGCTTCAAGGACTAGGGTACTAAGAATCCATAACCTATTGGAGTCAGGGCTGTTGACAAAACGTCATAACAAAAATCGAAGGCTTGAATCATAGGGCCTCGTAACCTCTTGTTAAATGAATTTTTTAAAGCGCCAGGATTGAACCATTTACAAAGAAATTGTTTACAAAAAGAAGGATCGGGGGACCCCTTCTCTCTCCTTTGACTAGATAGGTGGCAATAGATCATTGGTCATAACTGATGTCAACAACTTCCCACTGGGAGGTGGACACATAACAAGTCGTTTTAGTGTTTTCATGCACTGAAAGGGCCCATATATGGATGACACATGGACCGATAACTAGTCAACAGATGGCCTGGTTGACGTCATCCTGATAGCATAACCAGGAGGGTTAGAACCCTATAACTATTTCTAATTCAATTCCAAAAGAAGTTGGGGGTCAGGGCACCAATTCATCTAGGTTCTAGCTTAGCAGAGCATAAGTCCTAGGAAGCACTATTTTCAGCACATAAGAGCTTCCAAGTGGAAGTTGGCCTTCCCCCACTTTCAAATGTAAATGGTTAAATTTCAACTACCTACAGTGCGGATCCCAACACATATTGAAGAAAAATCACCCAGTAGAAGCTCCAGTGGGGTAATAAGTGCACCCATTAAGCTGGTACTTGCCCCCGAAAAGTCAAAGTCAATAAAGTGAAACTTGTAAATTGACGATTGTGATTGATTCCAAGGGGTCAAAAATTGCCTCCAAGTCCGCCCAGGTACCCTGCCAAAAGAGGTAAAATGGGTCCGCCACCTATCAGGCCAACGTGGCAGCCACTTCACTAGTTGGGACCACTATCAGGTGAGCATGGAAGGCAAGCAAGAAATTATTTAATACATCACCCTCTTCCCTTGTTGTCTACCCAATCTAATCCTGCCATTTGTCTCCCCCCCACTTCACCTCCTCCTTTTCCCGCCTATAGAACCCTCGCAAACCGACCGTTGCAATTCAAAATTGTCTATTTCAAATTTTTATACATCTAGTCACTCCACCTATTCACAACTACCTCCACCCGACTATCAACCAGCGTAAGGTTCCCCATGCACCTATAGCTCCCAATTCCTTTTGCTTACCTGGGAAGCTTCAACTACTCTTGTTAAGAAGAAATGAAGAAAGCTAAGGGAAAAAAGAAGGAGCTTGTACAACAACCAGCCAACCCATTCAAGGAAGCCATTGATAAAAAATTACTAGGAGTAGGATTATTTTCAGACACAGTGTGTACTAGGGATTCTAGACATTCCTCGTGGGAAGCTATTTATAAATATTTTGAAGATGAAATCCCCAGGGTGACAGTTAAAACACTCGTAATCGACGATCAAACCCCAACTTCATATCCAACTCCACAGGATGCAACAAACTCTTTCCTACATAGATTTTGAGCGAGGCCTTGAATTTTTCCCTATACATATATGGTTAGATGGGTTATTGAAATGGTAGATATTATGGAAATGAATTTCCACTCTTAGAAAGGAACCACAATTGGTTTGCTCTCAGCAAAATCCTTTCAAGAGATCTATCACTTTCCCGACCGTCAATGCATCTATAGCAAAATTATGTGGAGGACTTCTTTAAAAATCACGGGGATCTAGCGAATTCTATTAAAAACTAGAGTGACCCAAACAAACACAAAATATAGCAAGCCTGATAAGTACACTATAGATTCACTTGCTTCTCCTTTTAGTCAAGTTATTTCCATGCTTTGTAGATTACATGCATGTCCAATTTCTCTGAATTACTTGATAATTGGGTTCCTTTAATTGATGGGGCCTCTGAGGGGTACATCTACGATTGGGCCACTATACTATCCAATAATTTGGCCAAACACATTTGGCTTTTCGTTCTGCTCGCAGTGTTTCTGAGAATAAAATCCCTCCATTTTATGTGTCAACCTATGTCATGGAATCTCTTTGTTATTCTCTTGATTTTCTAGCCATGGGATGGAAGTGGACCATCTTCGATCCCTTACCAATTCATATTTATCACAATGTTCTCTGGGAGACCAATTATTTTGGTCATTTTTATCAGATTTGTCACAATGTCATGATCCAAATTTATGAAGTTATATTTGGAACTAAACACCCCAGGATGTCTCAAGAAGCCATGGAAAAACTTAAGAAAATTAGGAACTAGTTTGGGGAATATTCATTCGCATAAATCGGAGTCTTGGGAGGTTATGCACATCGACATTTCTTGCCACTCTATGTTCTGGACAAGCTACTATGCAAGGAAGTAGCATACCAAACAATTGGTCATGGGATTAGCAAAGCCTTGAAAGACTCCAATGAGAGGGTTTGGCCTAAATTCCCTATACCTTTTAGAATCTTCTCTTTGGAAAATTATGGACATGCTGAAAAGGAGTTAAAACATATTTAAGTGTTAAAGTGAGCCACCATTCCGAATAGGCTTTATGATCTAGGTGGAGTAGTGAAAAAGGAGGCCCTAGCATTTGGTATAAGAAGATTCCTCCATGAAGAAAATAAGTTTTATGACTTATTCATTGAAGCAGCGTCTTATGATTCAGTTTTGAAAAGGGTGGATGAGGAATTATCATTTCATGAGTGAGAACAGTTCCTCACTTTTAGAAATTCAAGACTATCCCCCCTACCATTAGATTTGTTGCAACTTCCTTTAGAAAAATAAGTATATTTAAATCATGTTATAAAATATACTCAACAGGAGAGCTCCTCCCAACCGATGGTTCCTCCTCAACAATAGAAAACAGCAACAACTATCTCTTCAAATCCTAGAGGAGAGATGCATGCAATAGATGAAAGCATGGAACAGGTCTGGGAATAGTTTGATCAGGCCTTGAAGCAGTGCAGGCAAGGTGAACAAGGAAAATAGATCCTGGAGGGAGAAATTGTTCTTCAGCAGCTGATGAGTCCCAAAAATGGGTAACTTATTGGGCTCATTTTGCCTATTGTTCTCCATTAATCCACCATTCTTCATAGTTTATGCATGCTTTCGAGTATATTTATGTTGATTGAACGAATGAGGATAGTCACTTGACCATGAAGACTAATACGTGTTTATTGCAGATTTTTGCACAGCTTTTGGACCAAGGTCAAGCATTTATGAGCCATTTGACAGCCAAATGCAAGGGGACAAGGCTGAGGATTCATAGGGAGGGTGCCTCCTGCACTAAATGGCCTCTTCCTTGAGTTCTCCACCATCAGCTCGGAGTTCAGCAGCCCACCAACGTTGATTCCCAAGGGCAGCCGAGCAGCTTTTATGAAGTGATTGAGTACTAGCATTTTGGGCAGCCAAGCCCCTCGAATCAAGGAGGACTATTGGAGGTCCTTGTGGTGCATAAATAGGAAGGCTTCTAGCCTTCGTAGGTTACTTTTTGAACAGTTGTATTTTTCACTATAGTGCTGCTAGTTTCTCAGCTCATTTTGTAGCTTCTGTTGTACAGCTTCTTTTGTGACATGGTTATTTTTTAGTAATGGAAAGCAATTTCATTTGGCACTAGTTCTGAGCTTCTTCTTAGGAGCCTACAGCTCTTGGGGTTGGGCCCAACCCAAGTGCCAAGGCTTCCTTTGTGTTTTGTTATGTGTTGTTGATGTCTTTATCAAATAATTTATGTTAAGTAGATTAAAATATTGCTTGGTTACCTAGGTCATTGTTGATGATTAAAAATGCTTTTCATGTTCAGATTGGTTTGATAGGTTGATAACAGAGAAGATCTTCATAAAAAGGCTATCAAGCAGCCCTGATCTCACCTCTCCCTCCGTGGGACCATGAGCTGGGACCAAGGCGTCCTTGCTACCACCAAAAACACTGTCTTTGCTTCATCATGCAATTTTTAGTGTTAGATTCTCATTTTTGGAAGTTGATACCAATTGCGGTTACATGCTCAGGTTCATGATTGCTTAGTTTTCATAGCTATTTCACATGATTTTCTTTCCAATAAACTTCTGTTCATTTTCTTTGTTGATATTTAGGTCAGATTAGGTTAAAGTAGCTAGGTCTTTGGTTTTCTAAGTCTTTGTTTGAATAGTTTGGAAAATAACTTGCAGAGCACCTGTGATACCTCTTTGCCTACCCCTACTCCATCAATACCACCTGCTCTGTCCTCTAACTCTGATTCTTGCCTCACATTTTCTACGTTCCCTCACTTTGACCTAATTTCCATATTTTTGTGCAACATTGCTCTACCCCTCCTTGAACAAATCCAACCATCATTATCATTCACCCGCTTCGTTCGCCAGGTCCTGGACCCCTCCACATCATCATCAAACCTCCGTACCCACTTCTTCACCTTTCTTCCACCATCAACCCTCCAAAATCCCCTTTCAGAACATCCTGTAGAACCCCTGCAGACTTCCTGTAGAAGCTCACGAAAGCGGTTTCTTGAGATCCGATCACTGTGAACCTCTCTGGAAGGGTGATAGGGACCCCCTTAGGCCCTCTTCTCACCTTCCCAACCTCCTGCAAGTGTCCACTCCATTCCCTTTCGCCAATCAACCTCTACACAGTCAAAATAGTCAAAACACCTGCAAAGTGATTCCACAAATATTATTCGAAAATACAAAAAGATGTTTTCTTAATATTTCTCTTCAGAAGTAGCTTAGTCACATGCATTTTACCTTTCTAGAAGTCAATGGCATCCATTTCTGTATCTTTCATCCTTTTACTTGCACCAGTAAGGTTAGTCAGTAAAACTAGGGTTTGTTAGGGTTTGTGTTCCTTTCTAGCTTTCAACTTCTTTCTACAAGTAGATTAGCCTCTGGTTGAGTTAGTTTTCGTCCATCATAGTTAAAAGCTTCTTCTAAGAGCTCATATAAGTTGGCTTAAGCTCCTAGCAGACTTATGCCAATTGATCAAGTGACAGCTTGCGGCAAGAGCTAGTACTTGTGCATATAGCACTGTCGCTTCCAAGTTTGTTACGAACTACCGGGTTGATAAAAGTAAAGAAGGGAGTCCCAGGAGTTGCAACATTATTGCTGCAATACTGGAGCCCACCATTATTTTTGGCGCCGTTGCCGGGGAAGTGTCAGAGTATTTGTGATTGCTACTTTTCTTCTATTTTCTACTACAACCTTCTGCTAAGTAGTTTATTTCAGCAAGCGTAGAGTAGTTGTTTCATTTCCAGTCTGCAATTTCATTTCCACAAAAGTAGATTAGACATTTCCCGCTTTCATAGATTAGCATTTCAATTCTGCAAGCGTAGATTAGCATTTCATTTCTGCAATTTCCATTCTGCAAGCGTAACTTAGCATTTCGTTTCTACAATTTCATTTCAGCAAAATAGATTAGTCATTTCCCGCTTTCATTCCAATTCTGCATTTTCATTTCAGCAAGATAGTTAGTTACAATTCAATCTATTTCAGTTTTGCAGGTACAAGCAGAGAAAAAAAAAAAAAAACAAAAAACAAAATAAAACAAAACAAAAAAACAAAAAACAAAAAAAACAAAAAACAAAACAAAAGCAAACAAAAATATTTCATTTCATGCCTCATAGGAATAGAGACAATACCGGAAAATTCCTACCCAACACCCCCACCACATCACTAAGTCACCCTTCTCTCTTCTTTGGTGGCAGTGATCCAGAAGAACCTATAGGTGAACCTCCTGAGATATACGAAGATCCTATAACATAAGAAGAGCGAGAAAACATTCCTCTTGAGACCATGGCTGAACACAAAAACGGTATCGGAGATGAGGAGAGAATAGAAGGTGCCTTTCCCATCTGGGAGACCAACGAGGACATGAAAATGAAGAACATAAGTCCCTCAGCCTTACCTCACTTCCATGGACTAACCACTAAAGACCCTGATACCTTCCTGTTTGAGTTTGCTATCCTTTGTCGAACTTATGACTATGCAAAGGATGAGAAAAAGTTGAAACTCTTTCCTTCTACCCTCAAGGATGCAACACTACACTGGTTCATGGGGTTACCTGCAAACAGTATCACAACTTGGGCTCAGATGCAGCAAACCTTTAACAACAAATACCGGGACTACTTTAGGTCAAAAGAAACAAAGGGAGAGATCTTTCGGATGACCATGGGAAGTGATGAGTCTTTAGAAGACTACGAGGAAAAGTTCCAACTTAGCTATAAACAGGCCAGGTGCACACTTGACCCTAAATCCCTGAAGTTGGTTCTGCTCCGAGGAGTCCCCGAAGACCTTCTAGATACCCTCCATCTACTAGCTAGAGGAGACATCTACCAACTACCTTATGAGGACATAAAGACTGTGTTTAGAAACCACTCTAGGGCAGCCCGGAAACGAGGTAGGGGGAATCCACTCTCAGCTAGTACCACCTTCTCTAAGCATGAGTTTGCTAATCAGATGGAAGACCTCAAAAGTGAGATGAGACAGACCATTGCCATGCAACTGGATACTTTCTGAATCCAACAGAAGAAAGAGGAAGCTGAGAGGGCTTTGGCCATTTTTTGTCCCAGATGTACAAGGAAGCATCCTAAGAACGAGTGTCCATTGCACTCAGTGGAGGTATGTTTCATTTGTGAGGAAGACCACCCCACAAACCAGTGCCCAACCTTACCCGGATTTAAAGCCATGTACCAAGGGACTGAGGCAGCCACTGAACCACTCTACTTCCTCAACCAAAGGAGGCCACATGGAACCAGACCTTACCAACAGGGGATGCAAGGGACATCCCAAGCTTATTACAGCCCCAACCAATCCACTCATATACCTTCTTGGGGGCCCCCTGCTCATCCTCCATGGTCCGCACCTCCTCCATGGTCTTATCCATCTCAATACCATACTCAACCTGATGCTCATTCGTTTCACTCACATGTCTAGCCGCAACCTTAGTGGAATGCACCTCAACCGGGGTGGAGGCCCCAATACAACTCTCTGCCTACCATTCTGCCTCCACCACCGACTCAACCACAACCATTACCTCCTGCTCCTCCAAGACAACCCCAGATGCCTACTCAACTGAACCCGAACCCCAACAACAGATAGGCCCAGCAGGTATACACATGAGAGACAACATGCCCTACCTATGTTGTGGAGATTTAGGAGATCAACCTATGATCTGGAAAGGTCCTTCCAGATCGCCAACCTCCTCCCCCGGAGGAAGAAGAAGAGAAACAGGAAAGTGAACCCAAATCCATTCCACCCTTTCCTGAGCGACTAATAGTAACCACTCAACCCAACCCAAAGGAGACTGAACTTCTAGGAGAACTTAAACAGTTGTGTGTCAAAATACCACTTCTCCAAGCCATAAAAGATGTACCAATATACAACAAATTGATCAAGGATAAGTGTTTCAGGCACCTAGGCAGGCGCAACAGAGACACCCCGACTATCAATGTCATAGGACAACTGTCCGATCTAATGTTGGGGCAAGTAATCTGTCCAAAATATTTTGACCCTGGGAGTCCTGTAGTTGATGTCCACATCAATGGCACCATAATCCCCCACACCTTGATTGATCTAGGGGTTGCCATTAATGTGATGACCAGGGACACTATGCTTAAACTTAACCTTCAAAGTTCCTTAAGAAATACCTCGACAGTACTGCAGTTAGCAGACCGCTCCACCGTGACTCCCGAAGGGATTGTGGAAGATGTCCTAGTCTCTGTTGACTCCTGGGAGTACCCTGCGGACTTCTTGGTCCTTCAACCAAAGGCAAAACTCACTGGATACCCCCTCATTTTGGGAAGGCCTTTGTTAGCTATTGCGGATGCTTACATCAGTTGTCGAGCTGGGAGCATGACCATCAAGAATGGGCTTATGTCCAAACAGCTGGTCCTATACCCTCCTGCCCAAACTCTATTATAACATGACTTACCACTCTGGTTGGAGGAGGGAGATGAGGGTGAAGTCTACTATGCACCATTGTGCACAGTAGAAGCCGCTAGGGGAGGTCCTATGACCGAGGATGACTTGATCGAGAATTTGATTCAATATCCACCTCCTAGTGCACTATCGTTAGAGGAGTTAGTGGAAGGTACCCAAGCTAGCGCTTTAGTGGACCTCTGTGTGGCTGATCCGACCTCACCCAGAGTTAAAAATGTGGAATTTGGCTCTGAAAGAACCTTAAAGATCAGCGCATCACTATCTTCCTCCCAGGAGAAGGAGCTGTGTAGCTTATTGAGCCACCATTTGGATGCCTTCGCTTGGAGCTATAAGGAGATGAAAGGAGTCCACCCTTTGGTCTGTACCCATCACATTTACATCAAAGAGGATTGCAAACCAGTCAGGCAGCCTCAGAGGAGAATGAACCCAGCCCTTAAAGACATTGTCAAAGAAGAATTGCAAAAGTTGTTGGATGCAGGATTCATCTACCCCATATCTGATAGCGAGTGGGTCTCACCTCTGGTGCTTGTGCCCAAGAAAAACGGGAAGTGGAGAATCTGTGTAGATTACTGAGAACTTAACAAAGCCACCAAGAAGGACCATTTCCCTTTGCCTTTCATAGATCAAGTGTTGGATGGGTTGGAAAGGAAGAAGTTCTTCTCTTTCCTAGATGGGTTCAACGAGTATAATCAGATCCAAATCAGCCCGGAAGACCAAGATAAGACCACCTTCACTTGTCCTTGGGGTACCTTTGCCTATCGGGTCCTTCCCTTTGGGCTTTGCAATGCTCCTGCCACTTTCCAGAGAGCAGTATTGAGCATATTTGCTGAGCTAGTTCATGATTCGATGGAAATCTATATGGATGACTTTACTCCTTATGGGTCTAACTTCCAAGAAGCATTGTCTAACCTGGGAAAAGTTTTAACCAAGTGTATTGAGATGAACCTGTCCCTTAGTCCTGAAAAGTGTGAATTCCTTATGACTGAAGGGACCGTGTTAGGTCATACCATTTCTCAGCAAGGATTACAGGTGGATCCTAACAAAATTTCTATCATCCAAAAGGTTCCACCTCCTCAAAAGATAAGAGATGTTCAGAGTTTTCTAGGCTTAGCAGGATATTATAGAAGATTCATTAAAGATTTCAATAAGCTAGCCTCGCCATTGTTTGGCCTCTTAGGCAAATATGTTGAGTTTAAATGGACTAACGACTGTCAAGGGGCTCTGGATGAGTTGAAAGGTAAGCTAGTGTCCGCCCCGATCTTGAGAGGTCCAAACTGGGCCCTACCTTTCCACATCCACACCGATGCCTCGAACAAAGCCATAGGGGCAGCCTTAGGACAAGTTGAGGAGAAACTACCATGTGCCATATACTTTGTCAGCAAAAACCTGTCCAAGGCATAGATGAACTATATTGTAACTGAAAAAGAGTTTCTGGCTGTAGTCCATTCCCTAAACAAGTTCAGACACTACGTCACTAGTTATCAAACATTTGTACACACTAATCATGATACGATTAGATATTTAATGAATAAGCCTGATGTAAATGCTCGTATCATTAGATGGTTACTCTTGTTGCAGCAATTTGATTTGACCATTGTGGACAAGCCAGGTAAGGAAAACGTTGTTGCTGACTTTCTGTCTAGATTGGATTTGCCTGCAGGTGAAGAAGGGACAGTTGATGACCAGATGCCAAACGAACACCTGTTTGCTATTTCAGTACTCTCTCCATGGTTTGCTGATATATCGAATCACTTGGTCTTAGCACAGTTCCCTCCACACCTATCCTCAAGAGAGAAGAGCAAAATTGTGAGGAAAAGTGCCCCATTCACTTGGATCTGGGGCAACCTGTCTAAACTTGGCCCAGATCAGATCTTGAGGCATTGTGTTAGGGAGGAGGAAGTTTTCGACATCCTCCTGACCTGTCACGATGGGCCCTGTGGAGGTCACTTTGCAGCGAAAAGGACTGCCTTCAAAATTCTACAGGCAAGCTACTATTGGCCCACTCTTCATCAAGATGTCAGAAGATACATCAGCCAATGTGATCGATGTCAAAGGATGGGGAAACCGACTCCAAGGGATGAAATGCCCCTCCAACCTCAAGTGACCTTCGAGCCATTTGAGAAGTGGGGCATGGATTTTGTGGGTCCTATCAACCCTCCTTCAAAGCAAAGGTCTTACATCATTGTGTGCACAGACTACTTGACAAAGTGGGCAGAAACCAAGGCAATCAAGGCAGCGACAGAAGGAAAAGTGGCTGAGTTTTTAAGGGAAAATATCTTCTACAAATTTGGCTACCCAAGAGAGCTAGTCACCGATCAAGGAAGTCAGTTCACCTCTAACCTGATTGAAGACCTGCTCGCTCATCACAAGATCAAGCACAGAACTTCCACCCCTTATCATTCGCAAGCTAATGGGCAGGTGGAAGTTACTAATAGATCGTTGGAAGAGATTTTGACTAAAGTGGTGAGCAGCAACAGGAAGGATTGGGCAGATTGCTTGGTTGAGGCCACCTGGGCCTACAACACCACTTGGAAAACTACAACAGGTTTCACACCTTATGAGCTGGTCTACGGGAAGAAGGCTCTATTGTCCATATAATTCGAGTACAACAAATTGAGGGTGGCAGCTCAGTTGGACCTAGATCTCAGCCGTGCACAACGGGAAAGATTACTGCAGCTGAATGGATTAGATGAACAGAGAATGCAGGCCCTCCTCCACTCAAAAGTAGTTCAACTCCAGAGGAAGATATGGCATGACCGGCACCTTAATGAAAATCAATTCCAGCCAGGAGATTAGGCGTTGTTGTATGACTCAAGATACAAGGATTTCAAAGGGAAACTGAGGACAAGGTGGTTAGGACCATATACAGTGGAGAAATGCAACGACAATGGTCCAGTCCTTATCAGGACCATTGATGAAGAAGCCATCCCCATGCTCGTCAATGAGCATCGATTGAAAATCTACAGGAAACCCGTTTCGAGGCAAGAGTTCATTGAAACTTTGGACAAATCAGTGCTGGTAGTGGAGCAGGGCCCTGTCTCTACTCCACCCACACCTTGAGCATCAAAAAAAAAAACAGAGAAATGGAGTAAAAATATCCCTGGGTGAAAACTTCTTAGAGGCGCCTGGGGCAGACAGTGAGGGTGAAAACCTCATGGAGACGCCCCAGCTGTCTCTCAAAAAAAAAAGAGAAAAAAGAAAAACAGGCCTAATCTTTGTGGAATAATTGCAGGTTGCAGGGAATATATTGCAAGTTAGGAAGGTCACGAAAAACAAGGATAGGGGTCTGCACCAAGCTACAGGACACCCTCACAGACACTTCATCCATGACCACTCGCCTCTCCTAGGATTTGATCATATTCGGGGGTAGATTTCACCTTCTACAGGAAGTTCTTCCTATTCTACAGGCAGTCTATGTCTTCTACAGGAAACATCCTGTAGAACCTTTGAGCAAGCAAAAATCGATCTTGGAGGGGAATTTGAAGGTTGGAATCTGTTTGTTAGGCCTGCAGCCACCCCTGTTTCCACCCATCACCATATGGCACCCTGTTCCATCTCTTTACACATCCGTCACCCACCTGGTTATGTGTTCCTGCACATCCATACAAGAAACCCTGTTTTCCGCAGATTGCCAGCAAGAATTTTTCAGCGACAAATCAAGCAATGATGTCTAGCTCACCCTACCTGTCAATCTCCATCTAGACTCTTCATCAACTGAATCCCTTGTCAAAAATATAACCCTGCTAGTTTAGCTTGCATTCCAGGAGGATAAGCAGCTACAGGACATCCTACAGGAATCCTGTAGTAGCTGATCCCTCTGGGAGACATATTCTGGAAGCAGGAATAGCCGAAACCAACACAAGGAACATGCAAAAGGCTCCTCTTGGACGTGAAAACATCCTCAGCAGCCGAAACCAAACAAAACCTATACATGTAGCATTAACAACCGAAGGATCGAGTTCTAAAACCCATGCATACAACATCAAAGAATGAAGGAATGGGTTATAACACCCATGCACGAGGCAGCAGCAAGTGAAGGAATGGTCCCGAGACCCAAAGTCTGCATAATGCGTCCATGGCCACGCCAGTAAGTGTATAAACCCATTCGTCAATTGCATAAACTATATTTCGAAAGCTGCATTCCTTTTAAAATGGTTCGGATTGAATGGGATTAGTGGCCAGTCAACTGGCCACCCTCAGCCAGTTACATATCTTCGTGGGATCTGAACAAGCTCAGTTTCATTCAAATTTTCCGACGAGACTTGCAGCCGACTTGTGTGGAGTGTCCAGTCAGGGAAAATCGTCGGGATTGGCAGTGGTGGCGGCGGTTAATGGTAGAAGGGGAGGTGATGGTGATCAGAGACACACAGAGAAATGATGGCCGTGATGTTGGATCAATGGTTCGGTCCGGCCACCTCATCCCCTCACCACGAATTGCACCGCAGTTAAAAGATGCTCGCCTGAAGACTCTCACCACCCTCTGTTCATTCGCACTTGCAACGTCCTCGGCCGAAGTACGCGTCCTCTGCTTCCAAAATCTGTTAACCCGTCGTCCTCCACCGAGTTTTTTGGCCTGTTTCAAAAATCTCCCGCGTACCAGGTGTTACAGGGAAAAGTGTCTATTTAGAACTTCTCTATCCCACTAAGGTGTGACAGCTGCCTTAGAAACAAACAGAGAAAAACTACTTTTGTATTTCCTTTATGAATTATAGACAGAGGGGAATAGAAAGAACCAACCTGTGTCTTGCGCTAATCCTTTGATTCAATCCCTCTCTTCTTTGATAGTCTCCAGCTACCTGCTCCCTTGCATACCCAGCTTCACAAAGTACCTGTAAGATCACAGAAGAAGAGCACTATACAAAGACAAAGATCTATATTCATAAACAACTTAGGATCAGATTTAAGTTAACCACACAAAATGTAACAAGCATCAATGATACAAAAAGCATGGAGGAAAACTCAAATAGTTTTTATTGATAAGCAAGAAAAGATCCAGGAGGAGTTACAACCAGTGATTCCGACCCAGCATCAGCCTCCCAACAAAGAAGCCCCTCTTCACCTCAAACAAAGCATAAATCACCCAACAATCTGATGTATGTCTCTAGAAACCAACAGCGATTCCTTACAATATGCAAAATTCCAGCCTCTGGATCTCTGGGATGAGGGATCCATATATAGATATGTGTAAGGAGGATGAGTCAGCTTATGATTTGATTAGTGTCTTCTCTCTGTCAGTTCTTGCTTCCACTTGGAGACTGAGGGCCTCTTACTCATCTTTGGTCGAACTCAGTGAGGCAAGTGTCAGAGGAGAAGATTCTGGAAGCTTCCATTGCCTCTCCACCTCGCGGAATGACACTGCCATTTGTCATTTCTCACCCATCGCACCCTACAGAAGGGAGTTTTGAAATGCAACGCACCCTCACAGTGTATTTAGGTGCAATGCAACACACTTAGCCAGTGGAGCAACTGAAATGATCCTGTTTTGACAAATTCTGAGCAGTTTCTGGTGGAGAACTTCTGGGAGAAGCTGTAATCTGTTGACCTTGTTCTTTTAGGGGTTAGAACAACACTTTTAGGGACTTAGGAGCCCTTGGTTTATGGACATTTCATGCTTGGAGTTGTAAGGCACAAAAATGTCTATAACAGTTTCCCCCTAAAGTATGAGGTCGTTAACCTTTTGGTGTCAGGTGAAATGCTTTATTATGAGGATCCAAAGTTCTTTCAATGCTGGGAGGAGACCTGTAATAAGATACAATACAATACATTATCTTCATACTGTTTTCATGATCTAGCTGAGGCGGGCATTCCCATGCTCAGCTTTATAAATTCATTTTCATGTACATAGGACAGACAATCGTCTGAGTGTAGACTGATGATTCTGATAGAGCCATCATCCTTTTGGTAGGATGATTATCTGTGCTGCAATGATGTACATTTGATGTCTTTATTTCCCTGAATATATATCGCAGCCCGGATGGATGAAACTAGATCCGGGGTCTTCAATCTCGTCCGATCTTCACTCAAAGTACAAGTCGATCCATGTGAGAAATGTTTTGAAGTCGAACATGGAAAGACATCGCTTGATTACCAGTCAATGATGTAAATTGTTAACAAGCGCGAGAGGAATCACCGATAATGTTAATGATCCTCAAGGTACTGCAGCACAATTCACGTGGTGTGAATAAAGGACTTGGCGTCGAACACCACGCAAAATCTTTCGGTCGAAGGCCATTGATGTAAACCTATCGCCGGAAGTGAGAAACTTGCCATTGAGGCATGCAAGCTTCAAAGTACTGAATGGGGTGTCCCTAGATCAACTTCTTGGATAATGAGCTGATGTCGACAAGAAGTGATCCGTCACAGGAGGGCCTTAATGAATCCCACATCAATGACATGGAACGGAGCAAATGATTTTGATGGAGGTGAAAACGATCTGGTGATATAAGGTTCAGGGTGGCGGTCATGAAAGAATGGAATATAATGTATGGTAGTGGGTGAGACACAGGTGACTTCTCTGGATGACTTCTCTTGAACATATCGACGACACTGATGTGATGGATTGGTAGCATTAACCCCAAATGTGGATGGTATGGCGTGACCATGGTGATGTGACCGGTGAATGAAACAACCCAACCCGACTCGGACACGGAGTGGAAGTGTCATGTTCAAGAGCGACTTGCTACCAACAAAGTTTCTTTGAGTTTTCTTCCCAATTTTTCCCCAGTCATTGCTGACCAGTACCTCTTTATTTTTGTCAAGCTTGAGGAGGATAACATATGCTTGTTCTATAATTTTCCCTTCGGGAAAACCCATCGCTATGTTTTAACGAGCCTAGCGATAGTGAAACTCGTTCTCGTCTAAAGACAAGTTTGTCGCTATTAATCTTTTTAACGAGTTTAACGACAAAGATAACTCGGTCCTTTTCAATTTTAGAGAGTCTGAAAAGGAACGTAAAGGTAACTCCAAAATTCCTTTTTCGTCATCTAATCCCTTAAGTCCGAAAAAGTATAAAACAATACAGAAGGGATGAATTTTCGATAGTTTTAACGAGCCGAACAAAACAAGCGCTCGATCTTTTTGTGTAATAATCCCTCAGGTCCAAAAAGATTAAAATCTAGAGGAGGGATAGCACTTCCTGTCCCTTTAACGAGCTGGAGAGGCCAATGGCTCGGCAATCTTTTCATATTTTACGAGTCAGTTGAAAAGAGCTTAAAGGAGACTCGTCTTTTGAGGAACGAGTGATAAAACGGGTAGCAGTTGATTCCAGGTAAGGTTTGGAATTTTCCAATCACGGCAGTGTTACAAGGATGGCTAGTGAGATCACTCTTCGCAGCTGTTCCTCAAAATGGGTAAACAATCAAATGGAGGTGAATGATCGGCCAATGAAAAGTGGAGGTGACGGTGCAAACACGACCAAGGCTTTAATGGCTGAAGAACTACATTCACGATGATTATTTACTGGGGGATAGTTCATTTTTTAATGAGCTTAAACACGGGTGGAAACATTTGCTCATGTCTTATGTTTATTTTTAAAAGAGCTTGAACTATGTGCTAAAACTGCTCGATTAATCCAGTCGTGTGATAAGAATGTCTCATATAAAAACGGCGATTTTTAGAGTTTTGCCCCACATCCTTTCTTTATGCAAGTTAGGAAACGACCAATCCTACGAGTTTAAAGGGTTAGAGGTCCTAAAAATTTAAAAAATAAATAGTCGCTCTTCGCTTGCATTCCAAAAGGTTTGCATGCCCCCAGGTATAAAACAGAGTTTCAAGGTTACCCCTTCTTTAGTCCGTTAAAACATTTGTTTTACCGAGAGAGGCCTACCTCTTATAGGTTACCCAAAGATTGTTCTATTCACAGCGCAAACAAAACACTTCTTCGGTGATGTCTACCGAAATAAACAAAGGTAAGCAGATGGTATGGCGTGACCGTCCCTGACATAACTTTGACAAGATGATCTTGTTCCAGTCCAACTCCCCCTTCCAATCACGGACGGGAGTATAGAGGTCATATTCTCTCGCGGAAACCTACCTTATACCCGAAGTTTTCCTGCCGAAGCAGACCAGGGTGCATGCCCCCTGGGTTTCAGTCATATCCCTCCGAATCACTCGCGCTCATCGGGAGGACGGAGTGGAGATTGAGACATTTCTTGCGTGAAAAGACCATTCAGGGATGGTATATGACTATTTGCTATATGTGATCCGGGAAATGAAAGCTGGTCCACGAGCTTGACCACTCTTCCTTCGTGCGGAAAACACATTACTCTAAAGAGTGAGGAGACAATTGCTTCCATGCAATAAATATAGTCTCGTCCAAGGAGTAGATTGTAATCCAGGGGTTCTTGAACTACCATTACATTCATGTGAACGGTTTTCCCTCTCAATGTTATGGGCACATCGGGAAGGATCCCTAATGGTCGACTGGTTCCTTTATCAAAGCCTATCAGATTTCTCATCTCAGGCAAAAGCGATGGCAAACCAAGCACTTTCCAAGCAGTTGAGGAAAGGATACTCACAGAAGCCCCCTCATCTATGATGGTACCAGCCATAACCATTCTATATATTTGAACAATAATTCGGAATGGTACACTAGCTGGTAAACGGGGTCTGCCTAGTTGATTCCAGTCGAAGGAGACAACTAGGTTGCTTGGAGGTGGGACCGAATAGAAGGCCGGGTACGACTCTGACGAACTTCCTTCCTGTGGTAAAGGAACGGGTAAATTTCCCCCATGTTCGTTGGAGTCTGTGCTTATGAAAAGAATTTGGACGATGTCATCCTTGTTCGCTTCAGTGATTGTATCATCTGAGGATGGAACCTCTGAAGGCAAGACCGGGTCAACTACCGCCTCGACCTTTTGACTTTTGTCTGGTATGGATTCAGATGGTTCATCTTCAATGACAGATGCTTCGGCCGACCACCTGAGCGGGTCAGCCGGATTTTCAACTAGCGACGGACTCAGCAAGAGTTTTTATATCCAGGAGGAAGTCGTAACGCTGAAACCGGACGATCATCCAAAACTCTTTTAGCTTCATCTAAGAAGGGACAACGGTGGACGGCGTGATCGCCTTCACACAGTTTACAAGGAAATCTATATTTTCCTTTTTGTCCTGGGGCTTCACTTTCACTAGTTGACGGTGTGTTTTCAACATGATCATCAGAGGTTGACGACACCGGGTTGTGCAAACGAGGAGACCAGTCCCTTAAGATCCGAGGGATGCAGGGACAATCTCTGTGAAAATGGTCTCCTTTGCAAATGACACATGGCGATTTAGGCCTGGTCGGTGCAGTGTGTGGATTTTTGTTAGACAACACTCGTTTGCCCCCATTCGCTTTTGGCTCCTTCTTCTTCTTCTCTTTCTTCTTCTTTTCCTTCTTCTCCTTAGGAACTTGACTTTTGGCTTTACCAGCCCCATCAAGAAAAGAGGAAGGAGGAGAGGAAGTATTAGAGGAAGTAGAAGGTTGGTGGGTAACTCTGGACTCGTCTAATTGCTGATTCGATTGTTCAGGAATAGTGGTGTTCTGAATGACAGAGGTTGAGAAGAGCCATATAGGCAAACCAATCGTCAGTCCTGGAAGCGACAATGTGGCCATATGGGGTGCACCAACATCTCCCCAAGAGGAGAAGGGACTAGGATTTCCTCCAAGGGGAATTCCTTGGTTGGTGGACTCCATTTTCTCAACCCAAGATCAACGTAGGAAAGGGGTAATGAATATTCCGTTTAAAATAAATTTTTAGACGCTTTGACACAACTTGTTTTTTCAGTTTTTAAGAGTCGAGAAAAAACAAAAGATGACTCTAGTCGCCTTCGATTTTTAATGAGCCTGAAGTGACAAGTGCTCAGATGAAACTTTTCCATGAAGGAGTCTGAAAAGGAACAAAAGGGACTACTCTGGAGATCTGGGTAGAGGGAGTACCAAACCAATCACAAAACTGCAGAATACTTTTTACGGTACGGCAGTCAATCTTCCCGAATGTTGTGTTCAGTGCATTGCGATCGATAGGGCAGCAGACACGGCTTCCTAAGGATAAAGGATTTAAGCCTATAGGGGTCTCCCAAAATATACTCGACGCTACGTGGGAGCACAAGTCCGTACTGGCACTTATCGTCTCAAAGTGGAGGAATCACCCAACCATCAGTGAGGACAACAGTTACCAGGCTTTACGACGCCGGAATACGTCTCTAGCCTAGACCTCTAAATGTTGTGCGTTAAGTTCCAAAGCGTTGTTAGATTCATTGAATTTATTTTAAGTTGATCTTGTTTATGAAGTTTTCCTTTCGGGTTCACCACGAGATGTAGATGTAATTCCTAAAATGCAATCTAAAGATGATAAACAAACTTTTATCTCTTTTGTGCAATGAAAATCCTAGCTACTGAGAGAAAAGAAAGACACAATCTTTTCGCAAAGAGCAAAGAGCACACCGTAAATGCACTTTCCTAAATCAAGCCAAACAGACTGTCTATATGAAAATGCACATGCATGTATTTGGTTTTCGACTTTCTTAGTATTGATGCTAAAAAGAAAGTTGATGTACAAATCTGAATTTCTTTTCAAGCGACAAATATAAACAAGCTCTTTTTCGAAATCAAAAAACAGAGATGATTATGACACCTTACGATTTTGAAATGAACACTTGTTCTTGACACTAGAAAATCACAAATTCAGACCAAAAGCAATAGTAACAGCATAATCGACCATCAACAGCAACTAAACTTTCTCCTATGATCGAAATCGACACTTACGACATATTCAAATCAAAGGACGACAGTACGACTATTCTACTTTTGCAATGGAAAACTGTAAACGACTCAAAAAACACATAAAAACATCTACAGTTCTTTTGTACAAAGGAGGCGGAATAACAGTAAGGAAAAGAGGCTTCAAACAGGCATATACTGATCACAGGCAGCAAAATTCAGGGATAGAACTGGAAAGAATGAAGCACAGGAACCACAGCTGCACAGAGCTAGTCTGATCAGTGCACCTGTAACATAGAGAATCTGAAATGCAGCACAGGTTGCCCCTTCAGGAAGTGCGCTGAAATTCAGGATCTCTGAATAGTACCTGCGCTGGGCTAGAAAAGAGACTCTGTCCGGGTTCTGGGTCACAGTTTGCAGTTCAGTCCTTGGTTTTTGGCCGAGTAAAAAGCAATCAGTAGTGCAACAATCAGGGGTAGATCTAAGGAGGATCTAAGAGCTATCACAAGGGCAATCAGATAGTCTGAGCATCAGCTGTTTAAATCATAAACAGATCCAGTGAATGGATTGAAGCAGCAGTTATCTACTTTGCATTTGTTATGGCAAATGCAGTTCAAGAGCTACTTATAAGTTTATGAAACAAACAACAAAGAATGATACACAAACAAACTAATTAGACATTCCCCAGTGGAGTCGCCATTTTGTTACAGGGAAAAGTGTCTATTTAGAACTGCTCTATCCCACTAAGGTGTGACAGCTGCCTTAGAAACAAACAGAGAAAAACTACTTTTGTATTTTCTTTATGAATTATAGACAGAGGGGAATAGAAAGAACCAACCTGTGTCTTGCGCTAATCCTTTGATTCAATCCCTCTCTTCTTTGATAGTCTCCAGCTACCTACTCCCTTGCATGCCCAGCTTCACAAAGTACCTGTAAGATCATAGAAGAAGAGCACTATACAAAGACAAATATCTATATTCATAAACAACTTAGGATCAGATTTAAGTTAACCACACAAAATGTAACAAGCATCAATGATACAAAAAGCATGGAGGAAAACTCAAATAGTTTTTATTGATAAGCAAGAAAAGATCCAGGAGGAGTTACAACCAGTGATTCCGACCCAGCATCAACCTCCCAGCAAAGAAGCCCCTCTTCACCTCAAACAAAGCATAAATCACCCAACAATCTGATGTATGTCTCTAGAAACCAACAGCAATTCCTTACAATATGCAAAATTCCAGCCTCTGGATCTCTGGGATGAGGGATCCATATATAGATATGTGTAAGGAGGATGAGTCAGCTTATGATTTGATTAGTGTCTTCTCTCTGTCAGTTCTTGCTTCCACTTGGAGACTGAGGGCCTCTTACTCATCTTTGGTCGAACTCAGTGAGGCAAGTGTCACAGGAGAAGATTCTGGAAGCTTCCATTGCCTCTCCACCTCGCGGAATGACACTACCATTTGTCATTTCTCTCCCATCGCACCCTACAGAAGGGAGTTTTAAAATGAAACGCACCCTCACAGTGTATTTAGGTACAATGCAACGCACTTAGCTAGTGGAGCAGCTGAAATGATCTTGTTTTGACCAATTCTGAGCAGTTTCTGGTGGAGAACTTCTGGGAGAAGCTGTAATATGTTGACCTTGTTCTTTTAGGGGTTAGAACAAAACTTTTAGGGACTTAGGAGCCCTTGGTTTATGGACATTTCATGCTTGGAGTTGTAAGGCACAAAAATGTTTATAACACCAGGCTCGTTCAGAGGCGCAGTGACATCCTACAGAAGCCGGCAAGAATTCTACAGGAAGAAGCTCTACAGGAAGTACAGCACAGCTTTCCAGAGAGGTAGGCTCGAAAACACTCTTCCATACATGGTATGTTTCGAAAAGGTGGTGAATTGAACTGTCTCAAATTGGGGAGTCCGAGAAAAGTCTTCCTATGAGTTGGAAATAGCAGTTTGCCTGTGTGTTGCATGATATTTCTCAGTCGTTTTTGCGTCAAAATTCTCCTCCACAATTCTTGTTAAAAAAGAAAATTCTCCTATAGGAAAGATACGCAACTGTGAGGGCTAGCCTGTGTATGAAGAATTTGAATTTGCATGTTTGTATGTATGCTGGGAATAAACATTGAGCTCTGTACTCTATCTGTGGAAACCCAATTTCTTCCTTCATAAACGGACAGCCGAGTTCTGGGCAGCAATAGCCTTAAAGCCAGGGAATTGGTGCTAATTGATAGTTGAAATCCCTTCTCAAAGTTCAGGGGAGAAATCCATAAACAACATTCCCTTTTTTGATCAGAGCATAAAACAGAGCACTCTCACCATGCCATGGGGGTTTATCAGGGAAGAACCTTTGGATCCTAGCAAGTTGCATGAGCATCTGGAGGTGGTGGACCTCTTCACCCGCGCCAATTGGATGTCCTTTTGTGACAAAATTCAAGGTCATGACGATGAGATAACGGAGGAATTATTAATGTCCCTAAAACTTGAATCAAAGACACGGGCCACAGTGAATTTTAGGGGTTTAACCATAGAAGTTACCCCTTAGCTCATCAGTCGTGTTACTAGTCTCCCATTAGGGCTCCCTTGGAGCAAAGAAGAAAGGTCATTGGGCCAGGCAGCCAAGAAAGCATTCTTCCTGCCTGAGGAACATCCTGTAGAAGACAAGAACAGGGTCCAGAGAACCAGCTTACCTCCTCTCTGGAGTGAAGTCAGTTTCCAAATCATGAAATACATTACCTGTGAAGGGAGGTTCAGCATTGTCTACGGCTATCATTTCAGGTTGCTGAGTGAACTAAGACATGGAATGGATTTACCTCTAGAAAAGAAGTTGAGCATCCCCTATTTTCTTTTGCAGTCATTAAGTGAATGTGGCACAAAAATGAATGAAGGGACACCGGATTAGTTAGCCCATCATGGATTCATCAAACTTTTAGTGGAAGATGCCCTCCACACCTACATTGTCCCCCTCTCTTGGGAAATCTTCCGAAACATGTCCAGAGATGACGATATTAGAATTTTTCCCAAGGAGCTCACCTAATCTAGCAATGAAGAAGGGGAACACACTGAAGCAGGAGAGAAAACCAGTGGTAAAGAAACACAGGACAAACAAGCACAAGCAGGACAAAAAGAGAAAGAGGGAAAGGGCCAAATTGTTGAGCCCAAAACAATGGGAGGAACAACAGCACAAACACCCAGTGAAAAATGATTGTAGAGTAGAGCGGAGAGGGCTGAAAAAGTCCAACTGAAGAGTTTCATAGCCAAAGCAACCACACAAAAACAAAATGAGAAAACACAGTCAGCAAAACAGGCAGAAACAGGCACAGGGATTTCTACAGGAAGCAGGGAAAAAGAGCAGCAAGAGGAGAAATCACCCAAGATATTGGCTAGGGAGGCAGCAGCTGTGCTTGCTGCCCTAAGAACATCTCCAAAACAAAAAGGGAAGCAAAAAATGGAAACATCCATGTACTTTAAAGCAAGAAGGAGCACACGGATAAAAGTGGGCAGACCCTAACCACAGTCAAAAGAGCCAATTATCATTGAGGACGCCACAACTAAACAAAATGAGGAGTCCCCCCCAAAGATATCTATCACCTATGAACGAGGGAGCCCGAAAACATCCACCTGGAGAGAAAGGATTGAAATGATGGACTCAAAGACAGCTCTACAGGAAGTTGAGATGGTTCTATAGGAAACTCTGGCTAAGCTGAAAGAGACTGAGAAAATGGAGGAGAAGGCAGCTAAACCATTACAGGAAGAAGAAAAGGCTAAGAAGATATTGGAACCAAGCCCTCAGCCTAGCTTGGATTCCTACTATAACCTGTTAGAAGCTAGGAAGATAATTCCCCAGAAGTTCGTGGTGCCACTTTTCTTGGCGCTGGAAGAAGAGAGAGTGAGGACTCACACTTGGATGAGGATCGCCAAGTCCAAAGGTGTGGCGGAGATAGGTCCCCTAGAAGAACAACTCAAGCAATCAAGAAAAGAGTTGGCTATGGTAAGGCATGTGGAAAGCAGTCGGCATGCCAAGCTATAGGAAGAGAACGAGCTGCTGAAACAGCAGCTGCAGCTACAGGGACACTACAAGGAAGACAGGCCCCACATCTTGGGAGAACAGCAGCAACAGGGAAAGCCTCCAACAGACAAAGAAACCTTGGATGAACAACAAAGAAAGGATGGGCTGCAGGCTGAGATCGAGGCACTAACAAAACAACTACAGGAGAAGGAGTTGCAGGCAGCAAAGGAGATACAGTCTCTAAGGCAACAGGTACATGAGAAGGAAGCCCAACTGGCCTGCATGGCCAGCTGGGCAATAGAGGTCGTACAGTGTAGGCAGCCTACCAATTCATATGCTTTGTACCTTAAAGATCAATGGTTGCAGTTCCAAATTAACACCTTGGCCCAAAGGGGCACTACACCATTTCAAAACTACCATCAATGCATGGCTTTATGTGACAGTAGCTCATCAGAGGACAAGGCTGAATTATCAGAGTTTTATTTACACAACATGGCCCTTCCAAATATGAATTCATGGGATCCCAACGCTGTGGTAGGAGATGTGCAACTTATGGCCATGGCCTCTTCGTTGAATCATGAGGAAAAAAGGGCAACAGAGGTCCAAAATATTATGAACAGGGAACTCAGTGAGCCACTAATGATCAGAGCAGAGCCGAAGGATCCCTCAGCATTGATAAGCGCCCACCAGCACTTGGCCAACAACTCTCAGGCCCTACCAGATTACATTGAATGACAAGCTCAAGCCATCACTCACTTCGAGGACATGGAAATACTGTTGGGGGATAACTGCATTCATGCTTGCACAAGGAGGTGGAACACACTATCCCACAGCCTAAAAATGAGAGAATACCACTCCCCAACAAGGATGAGGGAGGCCTTGGCAAGAGTACCTCTCTAAAAACAGTTAATGTAGAATCTCCAGGCCAACTGGATCGGCCTAAAGTTCAGTCCTCCCTTGCTTTTAGGACTGCTGGAAGGAGTCAAAGAAGAAGAGGAACACAGGCAGTGGGAGGAAGTGGAAAGAAAAGCAGGATTCCATGACTGTGAAGAAGACATTACCTCGGAGGCCTGGGATGTGAGGGGGGCAGTCAAAGCAATCAAGGATGATGAGCTGGACTAGTTGCTTAGAGGATGAGCAACCCATTTAGCAGGGGGGTGATGATGAGCCCCAAAAATGGGTAACTTAATGGGCTCATTTTGCCTATTGTTCTCCATTAATCCACCATTCTTCATAGTTTATGCATGCTTTTGAGTATATTTATGTTGATTGAACGAATGAGGATAGTCACTTGACCATGAAGACTAATACGTGTTTATTACAAATTTTTGGACAGCTTTTGGACCAAGGTCAAGCATTTATGAGCCATTTGACAACCGAATGAAAGGGGACAAGGCTAAGGATTCGTAGGGAGGATGCCTCCTGCACTAAATGGCCTCTTCCTCAAGTTCTCCACCATCAGCTCGGAGTTCAGCAGCCCACCAACGTTGATTCCCAAGGGCAGCCGAGCAACTTTTATGAAGTGATTGAGTACTAGTAGTTTGGGCAGCCAAGCCCCTCGAATCAAGGAGGACTGTTGGAGGTCCTCGTGGTGCATAAATAGGAAGGCTTCCAGCCTTCGTAGGTTACTTTTTGAACATTTGTATTTTGCACTATAGTGCTGCTAGTTTCTCAGCTCATTTTGTAGCTTCTGTTGTATAGCTTCTTTTGTGACATGGTTATTTTTTAGTAATGGAAAGCAGTTTCATTTGGCACCAGTTCTGAACTTCTTCTTAGGAGCCTGCAGCTCTTGGGGTTGGGCCCAACCCAAGTGCCAAGGCTTCCTTTGTGTACTGTTATGTGTTGTTGATGTCTTTATCAAATAATTTATGTTAAGTAGATTAAAATCTTGCTTGGTTACCTAGGTCATTGTTGATGATTAAAAAGGATTTTCATGTTCATATTGGTTTGATAGGTTGATAACAGAGAAGATCTTCAGAAAAAGGCTATCAAGCACCCCTGATCTCACCTCTCCCTCCGTGGGACCATGAGCTGGGACCAAGGCATCCTTGCCGCCACCAAAAACACTGTCTTTGCTTCATCATGCAATTGTTAGTGTTAGATTCTCATTTGTGGAAGTTGATACCAGTTGCGGTTACATGCTCAGGTTCATGATTGCTTAGTTTGCATAGCTATTTCACATGATTTTGTTGCCAATAAACTTCTGTTCATTTTCTTTGCTGATATTTAGGTCAGATTAGGTTAAAGTAGCTAGGTCTTTGGTTTTCCGAGTCTTTGTTTGAATAGTTTGGAAAATAACTTGCAGAGCACCTGTGATACCTCTTTGCCTACCCCTACTCCATCAATACTGCCTGCTCCGTCCTCTAACTCTAATTCTTGCCTCACATTTGCTACATTCCCTCACTTTGACCTAATTTCCATATTTTTGTGCAACATTGCTCTACCCCTCCTTGAACAAATCCAACCATCCTTATCACTCACCCGCTTCGTTCGCTAGGTCTTGGACCCCTCCACATCATCATCCAACCTCCGTACCCACTTCTTCACCTTTCTTCCACCATCAACCCTCCAAAATCCCCTTTCGGAACATCCTGTAGAAGCCACAGAACATCCTGTAGAACCCCTGCAGACTTCCTGTAGAAGCTCACGAAAGCGGTTTCTTGAGATCTGATCACTGTGAACCTCTCTGGAAGGGTGCTAGGGACCCCTTTAGGCCCTCTTCTCACCTTCCCAACTTCCTACAAGTGTCCACTCCATTCCCTTTTGCCAATAAACCTTTGCACAGTGAAAATAGTCAAAACACCTGCAAAGTGATTCCATAAATATTATTCGAAAATAAAAAAAGATCTTTTCTTCATATTTCTCTTCAGAAGTAGCTTAGTCACATTCATTTTACCTTTCTAGAAGTCAATGGCATCCATTTATGTAGCTTTCATCCTTTTACTTGCACCAGTAGGGTTAGTCGGTAAAACTAGGGTTTATTAGGGTTTGCGTTCCTTTCTAGCTTTCAATTTCCTTCTGCAAGTAGATTAGCCTCTAGTTGAGTTAGTTTTCGTCCATCACAGTTAAAAGCTTCTTCTAAGAGCTCATAGAAGTTGGCTTAAGCTCCTAGCGGACTTGTGCCAGCTGATCAAGCGACAGCCTGCGGCAAGAGCTAGTACTTGTGCATATAGCACCGTCGCTTCCAGGTTTGTTACGAACTACCGGGTTCATAAAAGTAAAGAAGGGAGTCCCAGGAGTTGCAGCATTATTGCTGCAATACTGGAGCCCACCAGTAGCATACTCTATTAAGTAGTATGTCTTCTTGGCAGTGCACTTTGCTAGAGAAATCTACATTTGAGAAAACACCATTGGTTAGCTACCCTGAAGTAGAGATTATTTCAGTCAATCCTACTTCAGAGATCTTTCTCAACATTGAAGGGATCCCTCCAATGGACATTTTTACAGCCTTGTGCACAAAGCAGTGGTAAAAACAAGAAGGGTGAAAAGGAATATATATTATTAAAAATCCATAGTACCAGGGAAAACTTCACAAGTTACTCCTCTTGAAGTTCTCTAGAAAGGTACTTTAGCTACCCTGTTGATGAACTTGGAAGGTTAACACAATTCACAGGTGCATATGTTTATGCCACCATGGAAAAAGAAATTGAGGTAGAATAATCATTAAGGGAGAAAGATGAGAATAAGCATTCATCAATAAGGAAGAACAATTGAGAGCACAATGGAATACTCAACTAGATCAAAGGGAAATTGCACTGGCATAACCGCAAAGGAAGTTTAATTCTCTCCAGATTCAACATGCAAAGGGGATCAAAGACAAGGATAAACAACTCCAAGAATCTTAGCAGAAAATAGAAAATTTATAGGTTGGGACCCTTCAGCTAAATACTTTAAAATAGGAGAACCATGATTTAAATATACAACTGCGGAGGCAGCAACAACTATTTTGTAAGAAATTGAATTTGATTCAGGAACAATGCAAATTGGGGAATGCTTTGGCTAATGAGTTAGTAGAAATGATCTCATGTTATGATGAAGCCAAGAAGGATCTCAATGATATGTTAGAATGGCAAGCTAGTGCTGAAGGGAGGAATTTTGACTTTCCCAAACTCGATGCAATGCATAAATGAATCATTATTAAGGGATGGAAAGTTAGGATACGTTAATTTAAAAAAATCATTAGTGATGCTTGTGAAATGTCAAATGCCCTAGTCATGTCCATTTATGATTTCTTAATTGAATCAAATCTCGTCTCCATCCTTCCAGAGGATTCCCTACCAGATGTTGAAATCTTCAATAATTGGCTTGAATGGGAGGTTGAATTCACTAAAAAGGTTGACTAGTTGAGTAAAGTTGATCTCGAGTCCAATTAGAATTTTTTTTCAAACCTCACACCAATTGGTTAGTTTTAAAGTCACTTACCAACATCTCCATTCAGGTGTTGCCAACATTGCGAGAGGATATCTTCAGTAACCAAATGAAAATCAAGCCTCGTTCTCCTCCAGAGTTTTAAATACTTCTAAACATTCAAAAATCATGGAAAAGATGGATAGTGGAGCATGGGTCCACTTCAAGAGATCAATCGAACCAACAATGAAGCTTTTTTATGATTCATAAATCATGACATATCATTGTCTTTTTGCAAATTTTGTAAATATTTTATTTTCAAGAAGGGATCAAGTTTGTTATGTAATAATTAGGACAATTAGGCCATTTGCATATCTAATTAGTTTAGACATCTGTATCACTCCAAGATATTTTTGTAGCTATTTTTATTGGGACTCTCCCTGTAAAAGAGAAGAATAACTCATTTATTGGGGTTTGATTTTCATTCTAGAGGTTGTAATCTTCTACAAGTTTTGCAAGTTCTGAAGATTTATGAAATGTATGTTTTTCTTGAAGATTAATGAAGATGTTTTGGTGGAAAAAGTGGATAATATTTTTTAGTGTGTTCTGCTCCCACCCAAAAATTTTCATTCTCTGTGAGTGATCTCCTCCTTCGACTCCCTGGGCCTCCCGCTCCCGGGGCTTTCAGCCCTCGCCTGGTTCGTGATGGATCAAGCGGAGCCTCCTCCTGAGGGTGCTTCAATCCTTATCCCATTTGCAGGAACTTCAGCTCAAATGGGAGAAAATGCAGAAGCCTTCGCTTCACTTCTCTCCTCCTTGGGACTGTCTCATCCAAGACTGTCCATATCAAAGATTGTTAAGAAGATCGATGAAATGCCTGAAATGATCCTTCCTCCTGCTCTTCCTTGCCGCGCAGCTCTATCTCTCTCTGAGCTAGGTTTGGTGGGACTATTCACTGGTCTCTGGTCCTCTCCCCATTCGGTCTTTAAATGGGTAGAAAGAAATTGGACCTCATCTGTCATGTGGAAAATCTTCATCAGATTCTGCGGAAGAGGATACTTTACCTTCCACTTTGAAACGAAAGAGGATAGAGACTTAATCATCAGTAATGGGACATATTTGATGGATTCAAGAGGGCTATATCTCAACAGATGGACTCCTAACTCTGACCCAGAGCTGGATGTGCCAAATGTAGTGTCAGTATGGGTGAGACTCCCTCATCTTCCTCTTCATTTCTGTGGAGATCAATCTGTTAAAGCAATAGGGAACGTTGTGGGGAAATATATAGATAGAAGTGAGCCAAAGGAAAACATGCATGCATGCGCGAGAATATGTGTTGAAGTAAATCTGGGGAAAGGACTTCCAAAAGAAGTCAAGATCAAAGTGGATAATCGGGTTCACATCCAATAGCTAGACTACGAACAAATATCATTCAAATGTAAGGTATGTCATGAATATGGTCATTTTGCAAATAGATGTACTAAAAATTAGGAAACAAAAGAAATAGAAAACCAAGAACCAAAATGGGAGTAGGTCAAGAAGAAAAATTCAGCAACCAAACCCAAAACCTCTTTTGTTTCCAATCTTCCTCCCTCTTCAGCTCCCTTCCCCCCTTCCTCGTCCCTCCCCCCCTCTCCCCCCCATCCTTTCCTTCTAGTCATATTCCATCTCAATACCCCCCCTCCCCTTCATCTCCCTTCCCTCTGTCTTCTATCCCTCCCCCCTTATCTGGTCTATTGGTCTCTAATCCCCTTTGGCTCACTTGCAGACCATGAACTCCCCTCCCCTCGCCTCCCCCTTCCTCCACCCCCCTTCTTCCCCTCCCCTTTAATCCCTCCCCCTCCTTTCTTATCCCCTCCCAAAGCCCTCACCCCTCCTCCTTCGATCACATAATCACTTGCACCCTCTCCAAAGAGCTCCTCTCCTCTCACGATCACCCTAAAAAGGCAAGCAGAAAAACTAACAGAGAAATAAGAGATGAAGCAGCGGCAAAAGAAATGGCTCTGGGCACCAAACAACTTATGGACGCTTTCCTAGAAAATAATAAGGATAAAATCGCCCACCCTAACAAAGGGAAAGGTCCCTCAACCCTTAACATCAATTGATAATGATTATAGTCTCCTGGAATTGTAGAGGAATCGAAAGTATGCCAAAAATTAAGGCAATGAAAGATATCATTACTTCAGAGAAACCTGATATATTTATGCTCTAGGAGACAAAGGAAAATGATAAGGAAATGGAAGAAATGATACAAAAAGCCAAAAATTATCAAGGAACCTCAATCCCAGCGACTGGAGCCTCGGGAGGAATATGCACACTATGGAAAACTGAAAATTGGGAGCTCATTTAGCTAAAAAAAGAGCGTCATTAGGTGAAAACAAAAATGGAAAACAAAAAAACAAAAGAAAAGTATTGCATTATAAATATTTATGTCATAAACCATTATAGGGATAAGGAAGTATGTTGGTCCACCCTAAAAAATCATCTTATGCAGGAACAAAATAGAGGCATAAACATAGGAGGAGATATCAATTTGGTATGGAGCACAGAGGAAAAATTTGGGGGAAAATACAATGTTGACCCTTATAGGGAAATGTTAGAATCTATTATTGAAGCATGAAAATTAATGGACATGCCTCCTAGAAATGGAAATTACACATGGAGCAACAAAAGAATTGGGAAAAATAACATCAAGGAAATATTGGACAGATTCCTAATACAAGACAAAGTTGCCAATGAGTTCAGTGAGATAAAATCCAAAATCATCCACAATATAGCATCAAATCACAAACTAGTGGCTATCACCTTGGGAAGTTAAATAATATTGGCCCAATTCCTTTCAAATCAGCTACACATGGAACGACAGAGAAGAAGTCAAAAAAATCATAATTGAAGTGTGGACAACACCAATTAATGCATCACCTAGCTATGTTTGGGAAACTAAACTAAAAGCCCTAAGGAGAGAGCTAAAACATTGGGCGAGGATCAAAAACATAGAAACACAAACAAGAAAGATAGAAATAGCAAAAAAAATAGATAGAATCCAAATGGAAAAGGAGCAGTAAGAGGAAACACAGGAGAGTATATTGCGGGAAAAACAAGCATATTGGGAGATGTATAGACAAAACAAAAATGAAGAAGAAGAGTGGCGGATAAAATCGCGAAGTCTATGGCTCAAAGCAGGAGACAAGAAAACAGCTTTCTTTCATAAAACAGCCAGGATAAGAAGAAACCAAAATCAAATAGACAACATAAAATATAATGAAGGCAAAGTAGTTAGAAGAAATAAATAAGGAGGGTTACAAATACTATAAAAATCTATTATCATCCCCAACATTAAATAATGAGTATGAAGAATGCCTTCAGAATTTACCCAGGAAAATCATTGAAGCATAAAACAATGAGCTCACAAGAACAGTTGAAGAAAAGGGAGTAGCAGATGCTATTTGGGATTTGCATCCGGATAAGGCTCCTGGTCCAGGTGGGTTCCCTATTTCCTTTTATAAAAAAAACTAGACCATTATTAAAAAATATTTGATAAGAATGATAAGAAATGTTTTTGGGAAATTCAAGGTTGGAGGATTCACAAACTCTTCCTTCCTGGCTCTTGTTCCAAAAGAGTCAAATGCTAACTCCTTTAGTAGATTCAGTCCTATTTCTCTGTGTAACTGATCCTACAAAATCACAACAAAAATCCTAGCAAACAAAATCAAAGTATTGCTTCCAGAAATAATATCAGAAAACCAAGGAGAAGTTGTCCCTAAAAGACAAATTTTGGACAACATTCTAATAGTGCAGGAAGCTTTGCACTCTAGCCTAATTAAAAAAGAAAAAAGAATGATTGTCAACATGGGCTTTCTCGCGACTTTCCTACAGAGATTTGGTTTCTCCAAAATGGCAATAGATATAATAAAAGCATGTATTGTGGGTCCTTGGATTGCTCCATTGATCAATGGAAAACCAAGTGAATATTTTCAAAGCTTAAGGGGGATACGTCAAGGTTTCCCTCTCTCTCCTTTCTTATACATTATAATGGAGGACTCCCTGAGCATAATTCTTGAGAAATGCAGAAAAGAGAGGAATATCACAGGACTCTCAATCTCTCCCGAAGTAAAAAGTATAAACCACTCCCTATTTGCATATGACACTATGATTATGGGAGGGGCCTCCTGCACAATGGCAAGAAGAACAAAAAAGCTACTAAATAGTTTTATTGAAGCCTCCAAGGGGATTTTAAATAATAAAAAATGTAGAATCTATGGATGGAACACTTCATCTCGCACCCTCCAAAAAATATCAGAAATTATGGAAATTCCATTTCAAGAGAAGTGGAGCCACTTCCAATGTCTTGGACTACCTATCTCAAAATAAAATTTAAAGACCGGAATTTGGAAAGTACATAGAGAAAATGAAACAAAAAGTTCAGAACTGCGGCATGATCTAGCTCAATATGGCAGGAAGGGTGATATTAATAAAGGCCCTACTCAAAGCTCTCCCAATCTATCAATATGTTGCTATTCTATCTCTGGAAAGTATACACAAACCAATTGAGCTTGTATTTAGGGGGTTCCTATGGCAAGGGGGTAAAGTGGAGACAAAGAAGCACAGCCTTGTGAAATGGGATGAAGTAACTCAACCCTATGAGAAAGGTGGGTTGGTAATAAGACTACCAGGAAAAATGAACTTGGCTCTAGTATCAAAAATAACATGGAGACTAATAACAGGAGAGAGCAGCTCGTCGAAGAAAATTCTCGAAGAAAAATACATGAACCACAATAGAAACCTCTTATTGAGAAAAGGTTATCCAATCAGGCCTTGCTCCCAGGTATGGAATCTGATAAAAAAAACCATTTTCCTCATTAAATAAAATTCTTCTAAGATACCTGGTAATGGTAAATCCATAAAAATATGGAAGGATAAAATAATGGGAAATCAACCCATAGCCTGCCATGAAAATCTACAGGATCTAAAAAGATGGATGAAAACAAAAGGAATCTCTATGCTGGATGATATATCTCTATGGAGAGAGGGAGAATGGGGGCATTGGAAGATCCCCATCCTCCCTCATGGCCTTCTCCCTCAGTGGAAGTCCCTAATCTCATATCTTAAGGGGATTGCTATACTAAGTATAGATTCAAAAGATTCCCTTCGTTGGGATCCTAATGGAGGAGATTCTTCAGTCAAATCAAGATATGCCACTTTACAGTAGCAAGAAAACTGAGACTGGAGATTCTGGAGGGAGGCATGGAAATTGAAACACTACCAAAAATCCACGTATTCATGTGGACACTTCTCAAAGGAAAAATATTGATCGCTAATAATCTTAAAAAGAAAGGATATTAAGTCCCATCGCGCTGCGCTATGTGTCATGGAAGTGAAGAAAATATCCAACATCTTTTCGTGGAATTCCCCTTTGCCAGGGACTCCTGGAAAGGGCTTGTCAGTCCCTTGGAGGTTAGCATACAACATCTGCTACCTTATCATGAGCTTCTATCAACCTGGGGAAAAAGATATCCATATTACTTCAAAAACAAAGAAACAGTAAAAAGATATTGGCTGAGCTTGCCTTCATTTATGTGTTGGAAAATTTAGATAGCAAGAAATCAAAGGATCTTTATAGACCGCACTCCAAATCTCAGAACAGTCTTGGCCAAAAATTCGAGCATGTCTTATGGGTTCATCAACTCTAAAGGAGTAAAATCAATAGACGTCCAACATCTGCAGCATGAGGAAAGAGTCTAGGCTGAATTCGCGATGAGAAAGCACTAAAAAATACACATCAGCAAATCTCCTAAAAATATGCAGAATTGGAAAATAAGAATGAAACAAGAGGAGTTCAAATCATGGACAAAAAATTTAAATAGGCCCTGCTTACTGTTTGATGGTGCTTCAAAGTCCAATCCAAGCAAGGTTGGAGTGGGAGGTGTCCTTTTTGACCCAGGAGGGAAAAATACTATTACTTTTGAATGGGGATTAGGAGAACTATCCAATAACAGAGAAAAAGCATATGGCCTCCTATTGGGAACGGAAATCCTACGACAGTGCAGTATGAAGAATCCGGTCATAATGGGGGACTCTTCAATAATAATCCATTCGATGGTGGAAAGAAGAAGCCCTAAGAACAAGGCCCTGAGACAAATAACAAAAAGGGTGGAAAAAAACTTGTTGTTTCTAGGTGAAGTCACCTTCAAGCATATTCTTAGAGAAGATAACCGTACCGCCAACGTGCAAGTGAATCTGGCAGTCAACCGTCCTATGGGAGAATCTAGAATTGATAATGTGATTGCTCATAAATCAATTCCATAGGAACTCCCGCCACAATGTGTAGAGAATAACAACCAAAGAGGGAACTTCAAGTTGGGAAATAGTCACTTCAGCTGGAATGAGCAGATATCTGAAGATTAGGAAATCAAAGGAAATCCCCAAGAACAGTCATGACAGTCAATCTATGGAAAATAAGCATCTAGAATCTTCTCAAGCCTCATGTAAAATGAATATATTAACTTCTCGGTGGAGGAAAGTTGTGTAGCTATATATTATCTTCCTCATTTTGTCTTATCCTACCTTTGCCACCTTCACTTTCCCTCTCCTTCCCCTCAGTCTCAGTAGTAACCTTCTCTTTTCAAATAGTCGTAGAAGCACCCCTTTGGGGACTAAGTTGATCTGATCTGATCTCTCCTTGCCTCATTGCTTCACGCAGCTCTGGTGGGTATTCCGTTGTTCCATTAACCTTCATGTTGCATTATTCTTTGCACAGCTCTCGAGGTGTTTTCAATCTTTTAGCCTTCGTGCAACTTTGGTGCTCCCGCTTCCACATAGATCCTGTTGCCCCTGCCTCCACGTAGCTCCTATGGCCCCCAAAACCACACAGCTCCTGTTACCCCCTAATTTCTTCTGCTTCCACGTAGCTCTTGCCACTTCTACTTTCGGTGTCTGTTCTCCCTTCCAACAGTTGTGGGTCTTCACAGGACTGTCTAGTGACCACCTTCATCTCTTCTCCTTGTTTCCTATATTTCCATCTCTGATCTGTTGGATTGGTCGCCCTCTCCCCCAAGGAAATATGGATCGGAATCTGCTTTCAAATGTTCCAAAGTGCAAAAACTACACAGTTTGTCGAGCTAAGAAATTCATGATTGAGCAAGTCAGAGAAACAACCAAAGACTACAAATTTGAAGCAAAATTTGAGAATTCCTTTGTAAAGAGACAAATAGAATGATGGAGGAAAGAAATGTATGAGGTAAAACACAAATGCAGGCATTTGGAGGAAACGATCAATTATCTAAAGAGCTTACTTATTACTCAGATCGAAGAAAACTCCAACGTTCAGAGCAGCAAGAATTGGCCTTAGGAACCCTCAGTAAACAAAAAGTAATTGTAAACGCCTCACTCACTTCAGTATCGTTAAGTCTTTTTGCTACTAGCTCTTTATGTTTTGTAGGTGTAAATTGTTTTTGAATCAATATGTAAGTTTTTATAAGGATAGTGCATTTTGTAATCTCAGAAACACAAGGGGAGGAGCTTGGAAGAAAAGGTTTGTTGGTCCTTTGTTTCTCTTCCAGGATGCCCTCACCCATTTTTGCTTGATGTAATGTTGCTTGTCTCCCTCCCTTTCTTTTTTGGAATAGGAAACCAGTAACCAACTTTGCTAAAAAAAATGAAGATGTTTTGGTGATTCCAAGCACTGATATATGGATTATGTGATTTTGTCTTGGTTTATCATTTTCATGTGTTTCTTTCCTCTTAGAAATTGTGGAATTGAAACTACTAGAACTCAATCTTGTATGTCAGATTTATCTATGTCATGCTATGGAAAATGGTACCTATAATATGTGAGATTGAAGGCCATAAAATGCGCTCTGTGGTTTCTAATTTTGTTCCCTTTGTATCTTCATAATTATTGTAATTTAGTGTACATGGTTCTATCACTAGCCCTATGCATTGGATTTCTCTCTTGTATTATTTCTTGTTGTCTATGCTACAATGATTAAAGAAACTTCACTATCAATGTGTAGGCCACCATGGATGAACATTAATTTTTCGGAATGAAGTATTGTTAATGTATGAAATGCGATTTACCTCATAGTAAAATAATTGAACCAATTTTAAATCATTTTACAGTTAACTCTTGAGCATCATTGATTTATCTTCAAAAGACACTGTCCTAATATGTCTTAGGCACTGACCCTTCTCCTCAACCTGGGGGTTGTCTCTAGGAGCCACAACATCTTCTGGCATTGTTTTCAAGGAATGAATCAGAGATTTTTCAGGGAAGGGGAGGAAGTGTGGGTTGATATTTCTCACCTCGCAGAGTTCTTAAACTATAATTATGGCTTTTAGAAGGTCTCATATTCATTCTGATACCTCTCAACAAAGGAAACCTCATGTCTATGACCCATAAATAATTATCTCCAAGATAATATAGAGAGAAATAACCCCAAGAATTTTATATCATGTTGTCTTTGATCCAGATACCTCAACTTCTAGCTCTAAGAAAGCTGAGATAAACACCCCAGACACCTCATTTAGGGAATTGGAATTCTCGAAAGAGAATTTTACCACATCTAACTTTTAATTTCCATAATCAAAAACTGAAGAGGTTTCTGCTAGCTCTGATCCTTTTACATTTCATACTTTCCCAGAAGTTGAAGAAATCAAAAAAATTCTTATTACTAGTCCATCTCAATCCCCCACAGTTGTTTCACACCAAATCTTATCTAGTGTTGTTCACCCAACCCCCACAACAAATATTTTTCAACCTCCTTTGCAAAATATGGTTTTCCCTGCATTTTTACTCAGCATATATGCTCCGCTAGATCTACAAAAACCTTTGAACGCAATTCCCCAAGACTATCTCAAACTCCCACCTAGATTCAATAGGGAAGATGATTTCCTAACCCAAAAACATATTGAGATCTTCTGCGTGTTTGCAGAAACTTGAATGTAGAACATCTAGATGTAGTCTTGAGATTATTTATTTAGTCTTTAAATGGGGAGGCAAAAAAATGATTCAAGACCTTTCCAAACAACTTAATTAACACTTGGGAGGAATTGGAGAACACCTTTATGCATAAATGGGGGGAGAAGGAAGAACATGGATATTTATGTATTGAATTTAATGCAATAAAGAAAAGTCACAATGAAGATGTCACATAATTTATTAAAAGAATTAATAAATTGTATAGAAACTTTCTTACTGAGATTACCCCGACAAGAAGCAACTAAGGTGGTGTTTGCTGGAGCCTTTGAGTCAGATTTCGGGTTTATCCTCAGAGAGATAAAATCCCTCACACTAGACCAGATCCAAACTGATTCTCTAGAAGTAGAAGAAAACTTTTCATTTGCAAGGAAGTTGAAGGGAAAGGAAGAACCTAGTGATAGGAGAAGAGGAAGAGAAGAAGCCAACTCCTCTAGCCAAGTAAGGGATGCTCATGAGAAGAATCTAGATGATATGAATAAGTTAATTAGAAACCTTTCAAACAATATGGTGAACCTAGAGTTGGAAACAAAAATCCTCCTCGATAGACCCAACAAGGCCCGAACAGAAACTTCAACCCCCAATATAGGAGACCTCCTTTGTAACTATTACAAAGAGAAAGAAAGGACCAGCAAGACCAAATACAACCTCCCCTATATTTAGAATATGATCCTGAGGAAGGTATTGAAGAGGCTCTTGAGGATCAGGAGAATCAATACTCAACCCTTTTAGAAGAAGAAAATGAAACAAAACCACAGGGAGGAGAGGAGGATGATCATAATGTCCATTTGGATGAAGAAGAGATAGATGCTTATTGTAAGCAGTTTGTTGATTTCATGCAAGGAAAGTTGCATAGGAGATATGATTTGAGGTCCATAAAAATATCTCAAACACAATACCAAAATGATGAAATTTTCCAACCTGCCACCCCCAAACAAATTGATAAAGGAAAAAAACCTACCATCCCTGATATACCAACCAAAGGAGAAACCTCCCACCCCATTAACTCTAAGTCTGAATCTACAAATAAAGGCTAAATACCAGCATAAACAAAGCCTATACATCAAGAAAACAAAGAGCCAATTGAGCTAGTGAAGATGGATATGAATGCCTTTGTTTTCAGTTTACAAAAAGAATTAGAGAAGGTCAAGATATATGTTGCCTTCACTTAATTAATAAAACAACTTGTTTATAAAAAACAAGTCTCTAAATTCATGGATGTGTCTCATATTGCCTCATCACAAGATAGTTTAAATTTGCAGGAAGAAAGGCTTGTAGTCATGTTCGGCCCACATGTGGAGGAGCAAGACCCTTCCACACCTCCATTCTATGTTACCTTAGTGATTCATGATTTATTGTTGCATAATTGCATGCTTGATTTAGGGGCTTCTCATAATCTTATGCCTTTGACTGTCATGGAATAATTAGGCCTGCAAATAAAAAATCCATATAAGTACTTGTATTCCTTTGATTCCAAAAGAGTTAAATGCCTTGGGATGATTAAGGATTTAGTGGTTATTCTGGCTCAAATCCCTGTGAAGAACGTGGTAATGGATATTTTGGTTGTATACATTCTTTCAATATTTGGTATGCTCCTCTCCAGATCCTGGGGAATGAAGCTTGGAGGGTCCATCAAACTCGAGCTCACGTATGCCACTATTCTAGTGTTTGGTTGAGAAGAGCGCAGGTTGTACAAAGAATCTAGGTTTGTAAAAAATTTTACTAGAGCAAACAATTCAAAACACTCTCCAATATATGGACAAGAAAAGGATCTTTCATGCTTTCTGCTAGAAATGGATGATCAAGTTATGGAGGATACCCAAGTGGAAATTATCTCGCAGGTCATTTAGCAACAAATGAAAGTTGGTTGTGTGTGGAAGATATACTTTGACAGGGCCTACTCCAAGGAAGGAAATGGAGTAGAACTTTTGCTAAGATCCCTTGGAGGTAACCTCATTCCTCTCTCATATAAGTTGGAATTTGACACTACAAATAACATTGTGTTGGGCCTACAAGATTCTAGAGATATGAAAGTTGGAATTTGACAATATAAGTTGGAAGCATTGGTGTTGGGCCTACAAGATTCTAGAGATCTGAAAAATGAATGTTTGACATTTTTTGGAGATTCAGAGTTAATTGTAAAAAAAAATTAGGAATCAGTGCCAAACCAAGCATCCCGGGTTGAAATATTCCAAGAATGAGGTGTGGGATCTAGTTGAGAATTTCTTCTTAGAATTAAATATTCAATTTCTACACAGGGAGCAAAACATTTTGGCATATTAGAAACAACAACCAACACTTTCAAGCCCCCATAAAATCCCCTGCTCAAGTATGAAGTTGAAGTTAAAAACGGACCCTTAGTGCCTGGCAATGTAAAATATTGGCAGGTGTTTGAGGATGAAGAGCAGATTAAAAGGTTTATGGAAGTGATTGGAGAGTTTTCTAACACTGTGATAGACCAAGAGGGTGAAGATATGGGGAAATTTGAAGGAGTTGAACAATATTGGGAGGAAACTATGGTCGGACAAAACATTTTGTAGTTGAAGTGAAATGTAATCCCAAAGAGGTCGGTTCCATTGGAAAGGTTATTTGATGTTAATGATGTTGCAATCAAACCATCCAAGAAGGAGTGTGAGGAGGATAGAGAGGATTGTAACATTGGCACAAAACTACAACCCAAACTAATAATGTTGGCCAAGGGAATTCCAAAGGGATGCAAACAGAGGTATCTTGACATGTTCAAAAAGTATGCTAATATTTTTTCTTGGTCTTATGATGACTTGAAGACTTATGATATCAGTATCATTCAACATAAGATTCCTTTGAAGTCTAGAAGTAAAGCTCAAAAACAAAAGCTTAGGAAAATAAATCTCATGTTTCTCCCTTTGATAGAAAAAGAAATCATAAAACTTCTCCAAGCTAAAATCATTGTACCCTTGAGATATTCAAATTGGGTGGCTAATCTAGTCCATGTCAGGAAGAAGAATGAAGAGATTAGGTTGTGTGTGGATTCCAAAAATCTAAATAGGGCCTCCCTAAAATATAATTACCCCCTGCCCAAGATGGATTACATTCTGCAGAAGGTGGTGGGATCATCAAGATTGTCCATGATCGATGGGTTCTCTGGATACAACCATATTGTTGTACATTATGAGGATAAAAAAAGACAACCTTCTCCACATCTTGGGGGATGTTCATGTATGCCCGAATGCCTTTTGGTCTCATGAACGTTGGTGATACCTTTCAAAGGGCAACGGATATAGCTTTTTTGGGGGAGAAGGATAATTTTTTGGTTATTTACTTTGATGACATAACAATGTTCTTAGAGTGCGATGAGGAACATTTATAGCATTTGGAGCACACATTTAAAAATGCAGGAAGTATGGTCTGTCCTTCAACCCAAATAAGTCTCAATTTTCCCTCAGAGAAGGAAAAATGTCGGGGAATATAGTCTCAAGAGAAGGTGTGAAAATTGACCCCAAAGGGGTAAAATAAATTAGTACCATTCCTTTGCTAAGAAACAAAAAAGGAGATACATGTCTTCTTAGGAAGGATAAACTTCTTGAGGAGTTTCGTGCCCAATTATGCTGAGATTCTGAGGGAGATTACAGAGATTCTAAAAAAGGATAGAGAGGTCAAATGGACTGTAGAGGCAAGAGAACCATTTTCCAGAATTAAGAGGTCCTTTGGAGAGGCTCTAGTCTTGTCTAGCACCAATTACCAAAATTCATTTCTTATCTTTTCTTTTGCATCCCTTAACACTGTTGCAATTGTCCTATTGCAGAAAAATGAAGAAGAGAAAGAAAAACCAGCGGCATTTTTCAGCCAAGCATTGAGGGATGCATAATTGAAGTATGACATCTTATAAAAATATGCCTATGCTCTGGTTAAGGTCGTGAAAGCTTTTAGGACCTATGTTTATAGTCTAAAATGATTGCCTATGTTCCTACGACAGTTGTGAAGGACATTCTCACATAAGGATATAACGAAGGAAAAAGGGAAAGTGGATAGAAAAAATTAGGAGTATGACATGGACATCAAATCAACGAAACTAATAAAGGGGCGGGGTATAGCCAAGATCTTATCAGAGGAAAACCATCAAGCAATGGAAATAAACCTTTTGGATGAGATTTTTGGACCAAATGCGGTAGGTAAGGAGGGCCAATCTACTCAGCAAGATAATATAATTGCTTATAAATATATTTGTTCAGCTTGGTACAAAATCATTGTCCATTATCTATTATTTCTTAGTTTTCCAACAGATTTTGAAAAAACTAAATATAAGGCTTTGAGAATGAAAGCCCAAAAATATGTTGTCACAAATGGTCAGCTAATTTGGAAGGATCAGGTTGGTGTATTGTTATTGTTCTTAACAAAAGATGAAATTCCTGAGATTATAAATGAATACCATGGTTGTGCTTGTGGAGGCCATTATAGTTGGAAGGTTACAACACATAAGATCCTGAAGGTTGGTTTTTATTGGCCTACCTTGTTTTCTGATGTTTATAAGTTGGTAAAAGGTTGCAAGGAATGTCATATTTTTGTTGAAAAAAAGAAGCTAGCTCCATTTCCATTAATCCCAGTTTTTGTGGAGGAACCTTTTAGACAGTGGGGATTGGATTTCATAGGGGAAATCCACCCACCTTCTAGTGGACAAAATAAATGGATTTTGACAGCTATTGACTATTTTACAAAGTGGGTGGAATCCATTCCTACCTAAGTTGCAACCGATTCATTGGTTATAAAAAAATTTGAAGAAAATATTTTTGCTAGATTTGGTTGTCTGAAGAAGATAGTGATTGATATTGCCTAAGTGATTAACTTTGCATAACTATTGATTTTTTTCCAAAAGTATAATGTCATACTTGGTCACTTTACCACCTACTGTCGACAAGGAATGGGTTAACAGAATCATTAAAAAAGACTTTGGTGAGAATTTTAAAGAAAACCATTGCAGAGAATAAGAAAAAGTGGGACACTCGGCTTGAATTTACTCTTTGGGAAAACATAGTCACGACAACAATATCCATTGGAAAACCACCATTTGAATTAGTATATGGTACTGCAGCATTGTTCCCTAGTCAACTAGCTATGCCAGTGGCCAAGTTAATTCAGGATGCAAAGGAGGAACCTAATCCCTTAATTAGGAGGATAAATCAACTAGTGGAGCTAAATGAAAGCAGAGAACAAGTCACTCATAATCTGATCAAGTACCAAGATAAGATGAAGACTCTTCTTGACAAAAAGGCCAAAAAAAATTGTCCAACCAAGTGACCTTGTGCTCAAATGGGATGCTAGGAGAGAAGACAAATGCAAACATGGAAAATTTGATCCTCCATGGTTTGGGCACTTCAAGATAGCTGAAGCCAAAGGTAACAACACATTTCTACTAGAAAATCTGGATGGTGAAGTGTTTGAGTTGCCTATGAATGCATAGTATCTCAAGCACTATTTCCAACACTAAATTCATGTATCCACTTCCATTATAAATGTCGGTGAGACATTGTAAGTACTGAAGTGTTTATTTCATTTATAGTTTTGTATACATTTTTTACTTTATGCCCAACAAGGCTACGAGTCTGCAAGTTCTCATTGCCTTGCCAGCAAGAAACTACCCCCAATTGGAGCTGGTTGTACCCTCCTCTTCCTTCTTGTTATTCTTCATATAGAAGAAAGGTAGAGGTGCAAAGGATAGTAGAGTTTGAAGCCATTTTTAGGGTAGCAGATGAGCTCAAAGATCACATCGGATGCATTCAACCAAAAATTTCTTTGGAAGATTTATCCAATGGTACAAAGAATTATGCTAATGGCGTCCTAGATCAAAATATAGAGGCAGCCAAAGTTGGGCCTATAAAGGTAAAAATATCGGAAACCTCGTGACCTTGGAATCTCTTAACTCATTAGAAAATTAATTTCAAAATATTTGGGGACTAGGGGATCATGGATCCATCAATTGTTAGGCTCAGGGTCATCTACTGATGAAGCCCTGTAGCAAAAAATCAGAGGCCTAAATCACGAGACTAGGTAACCTCTTATTCAATGAATTTTTGAAAGTGTCAGGATTGAACCATTTACAAATAAATTGTTTTCAAAAAAAAGGATCAGGGAAACCCTTCTATCTCCTTTGATTGGACAGGTGGCAACATATCATTGTTCATAACTGATGTCAGCAACCACCCACTAGGAGGTGGACACGTAACAAGCAGTTTCAGTGTTTTCGGGGACCCAAAGGGCCCATATGTGGATGACACGTGGATCGATCACCGGTTGACACATGGCTTGGTTGACATTAACATGACGTAATCCCAGCAACATTCTCCAAAGTTTCAAAACCCCGTAACTATTTCTAATTCAATTCCAAAAGAATTTTGGGGCCAGGGCACCAAGGCATCTAGGTTCTAGCTCAGTAGAGTAGAATTCCTAGGTAGCACATTTTTTTGCTGCACAGGAGTTGTCAAGTGGCAGTGGACCTTTCCCCACTTTCCAAATGTAAATGGTTGAATGTCATGCACCTACAGCACAGATCTCCATCCATATTGAAGTTACCTCACCCAGTAGAAGCTCCAGCTGGGTAATAAGTGTGATCGTTAAGTCGACGCTTGCCCCCAGAAAGTCGGAGTCAATAAAGAGAAACTTTTAAATTGACGATTGTGATTGGTTCTGGTGGGTCAAACCTTGCCTCCAAGTCCACCTAGGCACCCTGTCGAAGGAGGTAAAATGGGTCTACCACCTATCAGGCTAATGTGACAGCCACATTAGTAGCTAGGACCATTGTTAGGTGAGCGTGGTAGGAAACTAAGAAACTACTTAAGACATCACCCTCCTCCCTTTCCCTCCACCCAATATGATCCTATCGTTTACCTCCCCCGACATCACCTCCTCCTTATCCCACCTATAAAAGCCATGAAAATCGACCTTTACAATTCAAACTTGTATATTTCAAATTATTTTTCGTCTAGTCACTCTACTTGTTTGCAGCTACCTCTTCCCGGTCGTCAACCAATGTAAGGACCCTTGTGCATCTATAGCGCCCAATTACCTCCACTTACCAGGGAAGCTTCAAATTCTCTCATCAAGAAGAAATGAAGAAAGTTAAGGGGAAAAATAATGAGCCTGAATAGTAACCAACTAACCCATTTAGGGAAGCCATTAATGAAAATTTACCATGAGAAGGATTATTTTTAGACATAGTTTGTATCAGGGATTTAGGGCATTCCTCATGGGAAGCTATTTATAAATATTTTGAAGACAAATGCCCCGGGGTAACAGTCAAAACAATGGTAGTTGATGATGAAACACCAACATCAAAGGCAAATACATAAGATACAACAAACTCTTTCCTACCAGAACTTGGAGTGAGGCCTCGGATTTTTCCCTATAAATATATGGTTAGATAGGTTATTGAAATGATAGATATTACAAAAAGGAAGTTCCACACTCATAAAGGAAATATAATTGTTTTATTCTTAGCACAATCCTTTCAGAAGATGTATCACTTTCCCGGCCCTCAATGCATCTCAACCAAAAGGTATGTGGAGGACTTATTTAAAAAGCATCGGATCCAACTGATTCTATTAAAGACTAGAGGAGTGATCCAAACAAACACAAAAAAGAACAAGATGGTAAGTACTTTATAGATTCACTTGCTTCTCCTTTTAGTCAATTTGTTGTTATGCTTTTTATATTACATGCATGTCCAAATGAATCTGAATTCCATGAAAGTTGGGTTCCTTTAATTGATGGGTCCTTTGAGGGGTACATCATTGATTGCGCCATTATACTATCCAACAATTTTTCCAAACACATTTTGGATTTTGTTCTTCCCACAGAGCTTCTGAGAATAAAATCCCTTCATTTTACATGTCATCCTACGTCATGGACTCTCTCTATCATTCTCTTGATTTTCCAACCATGGGATGGAAGTGGACCATCTTAGATCCCTCACAAATTCATATTTATCAAAGTGTGCTCTGGGAGACCAATTATTTTGGTCATTTTTATCAGATTTGTCACCAGGTCATGATCCCAATTTATGAAGTTATATTTGGAACCAAATCCCCCAGGATGTCTCAAGAAGTCATGGAAAACCTTAATAAAATTGGGAATTGGTTTGGTGAAGATTCATTCACATATATCAGAGCCTTGGGTAGCTATGAACACCCACATGTCTTGCCAATCTATGTTCCAGACACGCTTCTATGTAAGGAAGTAGCATACAAAACAATTGGTCATGGGATTACCAAAGACTTGAAAGACTCCAACAAGAGGGTTTGGCCTCAATTCCCTCTACCTTTTGGAATCTTCTCTTTGTCCAATTATGGAAATTATTAAAAGGATTTGAAACCTATCGAGGTATTAAAGTTAGCCACTATTCTGACTAGGCCTTACGACCCAGATGGGGTAGCGAAATAGGTTGCCCTAACATCTGGTATAAGAAGATTCCTCCATGAAGAAAACAAGTTTGATGACTTATTCACCAAAGAATATTCTTATCATTAAGTTTTGAAAAGGGTGGACGAGGAATTATTATTTTAGGAGTGAGAATATTTCCCCGCTTTTAGAAATGAAAGATCGTCCCACCAGCCATTAGATTTGTTGTAGCTTCCTTACAAAACCAAGTATCTTTAAAGGGCACTATAACATCAACTCATCAAGATAATTCCTCCGAACCAATGGTTCCTCATCAACAACATCAAACAACAACTACTAGTTCTTCAAATCCTAGAGGAGAGATGCATACAGTAGACATAAGCATGGAATAGGTGTGGGACCAGTTTGATCGAGCCTTGAAGCAGTCCAGGGAAACAGATCTTGGAAGGAGAAACTATTCTTTATTAGTTGACTCTATTAAGTAGTCCCTCTTCTCGGTAGTACACCAAGTCAAATAAATCTACAGCTAAGAAAACACCATTGGTTACCCGGCATGAAGTAGATATTATTCTAGTCAATCCTACTTCAGAGATACTTCTCAAAATTGAAGAGATCTTTCTAATGGAAATTTTTTACAGCCCTGTGCACAAAGTAGTGGTAAAAAGAGGAAGGAAAATAGATGATTCACAGCCTTAGTCCCATGGAAAACTTCACAAGATTCTCTTCTTGAAGTTCTCTATAAAGGTACATCAGTTGCCCCTGTTGATGAACTTGGAAGGTTAACACAATTCACAGGTGCATATGCTTCTGCCACCATGGACAAAGCAATTGAAGTACAATAATTGCTAAGGGAGAAGGATGAGAAGATTGCCACTATGGAAAAAACATTCATCAATAAGGAAGAACAATTAAGAGCATAGTGGAAAAATCAACTAGATCAAAGGGAAATTGCACTGGAAGAACTGCAAAGGCAGTTCAATTCTTTCCATATTAAACATGCAGAGTAGATCAAGGAAAAAGATAAAAAAACACCAAAAATCTCCACAGAAAATAGAACAATTACAGGTTGAGACTTTTTAGCGGAAGAATTTCAAACAGGAGGCCCGTGATTTAAATATACAATTGTGGAGGCAGTAACAACTATTTTGTGAGAAATTGAATTTGATTCAGGAACACTGCATATTGGGGAATGATCTGATTGATGAGTTAGTAGAAATGATCTCATGTTATGATGAAGCCAAGAAGGATCTCAATGAAATGTTAGAATGGCAAGACTGTGTTTAAGGGAGGAATTTCTACTTCCCCCAAATTGATGCAATGCATAAATCAATCATTCTTAACAGATGGAAATCCAGGATATGTTCAGTTAAAAAAACTCATCAGCGATGCTCGTGAAGTGTCAAATGTCAAATTCCCTTGATCCAAGTGACTCAAGAAAGCCTCAAAAATCAAATTATTTGGATTTCATTGAAAACAAGAACAAAGCGTAGAGCTCATCTTCCTGATTCAAATGTCACAAATAACGCGTCAATCTAAGTTCGTATACAAAAGTTATGCTCAGTCAAACCGGAGAAAAAAAACAAAAACAAAAAAAACAAACAAACAAACAAAAAAAACAAACAAACAAACAAACAAACAAAAACAAACAAACAAACAAACAAACAAACAAACAAAAACAAACAAACAAACAAACAAACAAAAACAAAACAAACAAACAAACAAACAAACAAAACAAAAAACAAAAACAAAAACAAAAAAGCAAAAACAATAAAACAAAAACAAAAACAATAAAACAAAAACAAAACAAAAACAAAAAAAACAAACAAACAAACAAAAAAAACAAAAAGTCAAAGTCAACATTCTGCCATGCGGAAGGCTGAACAGATGAAACATGGAGGAAAAGTCAGCAGGCATAGTGGGACCCACAAAGCTAATGTGGCAGCCTAGTCATTAAACCAGGTGGATCCACAAGCAAGTGATATGGCAACACTACAAGTTGACACATGGCAAGTAGGTGGCATATGATGTGGACCAATGAGATCCTGCCACATGGCCCAATCACATGATGCAACATGGAACCTCAAATTAGGCCCAAGTGGCCTTAGCATGGTGCAAACTCCATTTTTGTCTTATTCTCATGGTTTTGGGAGCAATTACAATATGGACATATGATTTCCATATATTATATGGTTTGAAAATTATATTAAAACCAAAATTAGGCTTTAAAACCATATTAAAGCAAAGTTAGGAGTCCATGGGTTTTGAACCCAAAACTTCCCCAACAACAAATTAATATGACTATGCCAACCATTTTCCTAACCATACACTTTTTCTTATTCACCCTCACACTTTGTTATAAAATGCCATTAAAATGGGTCAAGGGCCACAAATGGGAGGTCTTGCTCCAATCTACGAATGGGAGGTCTTGTTCCAATCTTCATTTACCTGAAACCATATTGTTGTTATCGAGAATACATGAAAGATGAGGGCAAAAGTAGGCCAATGAAGACATGAATCTCAAGAATATTCTAGGAATATCGTTTAGAGTATATGTTAGGGAATATTTCAAAGAATATTCTCTATGAGGAATCTTTGAGGAATATTTAAGATTCCCTAGGCACAAAATTTTGAAGGTGTCAAGAATATGCCGAGTTTATACTCATTTGAACTAGTTTTTCACAAGGAGTGCAGTGGTGAGGTCAAATTTTTCATATGAGCAACTAAATTCTAGTCAACCCGTGGGAAAGAATCTTTGGGGAATCTTTGAGATTATTGAGGATCCATATTTGACCAAAGCATAAGGGGGTCAAGTTTACAATCAGATTTCATGATTTTTTACCAGGAATTCAACTATGTAGTCCGATTTCAACAAAGGTGTGCATTTTCAGGCCATCCCTGGAAGTGGAGGTATAAGAAGCATTGATGCCATGTCTCCTTTTGATTCTTGTTGAGATCATGATTTGATGTTGAGATCCTTGTTTTCCATTTTGTTGGAGGATCCTTGTATGCGAGTTCATGTGAGAGTTTTTTATTTTGTCATGCTAAAGGGGAGCTTTTATGAGTGAGAGTTCTTATAGAAGAACGTCTCGTGGAGAGACATGCTACTCTATATAAGTGAGTTCTTCCTTGTATTGAAAAATAATACATCTTGTACTCATCATTATCTTGCAGCATTTAATGAAGCAACCTCCACATTCTTAACACCAGGCCCGGAGACATAACCAAAACTGTGTGAACTCCATTATCAAGTTGTGTGTGTTCTTTGATTTGATGGTTGTCATTATGTTTCCTCTTCTTTAAAATATGCACATGTGGTTTCTTCATACCCTTTCACATGCAATTATGTTAACATCATAGAAGTGAAAGATCTTGGTTAATTCTAATAGTTGAGAGAATATGGATCAAGTTTGGTATCATAGCGGTCTTCTTGCTGATGTGAATTGCGAGTGTGAATGATAACCAAAGATTGAACATGCAACAAGAAAAGAAAATGGAGTATCACAGATATCTCTACAAATCCTTTTGCATGATAGCAAGCATGGTAGATATAATGTATTTAGATTATGAGGAAAAAATTGCAAAATAGGAACAAGAGAAAGAGAGAGAAAAGTAAGATGCTCCATCTCCATCTTTGAGTGGATATACTTCTTCTTCATCTTCTTCTCATCATTCAAATGAAGAAATCAATGAAAGCCTTCAAGTGGAGAATGCTAAATTGCAGGGACTTCTACAATAAGTAGAAGAGGAGAAGCAGATATTACAGCTTCAATTACAAGCCATGGAGAGGCCTTGGAAAGGTTGAAGGGAAACGAAGGTTTGGCAAAGCCATCATCACCTCCATCAGAGGTCAACAATGTTGATAATCCTTTAATTTCATTTTCACATGGTGATGATGATTTGGGTGCTTTTGAAAAGCACACTACGGCATTGGTTCAAGATTAATGAAGAAGATGGGATATGAAGGCAAGGGCCTAGGATCTAATGGGAAAGCCATTGTGAATCCCTTCCAAGTGGTGGAATTTCCACGACATGGAGGATTGGGCTATGTCAGAAAGCAAGAGACAAGAAAATATTTAGGGGAAAATTCTAAGACAATGAAGGATGCTGAGAGTACAACACAAGCCTCTAGTGATCATGATTGCAATTCATTTCCAAATGGAAGTGAGCATTCCAAAGAGAGAATCAAAGAAAGGTATAAAAAGTCTCAGTATTTTAAAGTTAATTTTGATTACAAGCAAATTGGTAATAGTAAACAAAACTTGTCGAATAGAAAACCATGTAGTTTTTGTGGCTTGTATAACCATGTGGTTGTCAAGTGTTGGAAGAGAATGGCAACAAGAAAAAGGACAAGACATGTAAACCCTTATCCACATCAGGGTACAAATAATGTCAAGCAAGTCTTGAGGAAGAAGATTTTTTGCAGCCATTGTAACAAAGGTGGACATCACAGAGCCACATGTTGGGGGCTCCATCCAAAGCACCATCTCACGAAATACAAAGTGTCTGTTGAAGAACCAGCCAGTAAAGTTGTTCAACAAGCGAATCAGCTCCAAAATGATGGCCCATTCACTTTGATGAGTGAAATATAGAGATAGTAGCTTGTCATGGCCGCATTTTCTAGATCACATGTGAAATGATTGTAAAAGTGATGATGTGTTTTCCATCACTTATGAATTCAACATGATGATGTTTTGGGCCTTTTTTTTATAGTTGGGGTATTGGTTTCTATTATGATTATGATGTAAACTTGACTAAAGAGTGTGTTATAAACTCTTGGCAAGTATGGGGTATGCTTGGGTCATGATAGGTCATGTAATTGAACATGTATTTTGCAAGTTGTACTATAGGTTTGCATAGAGTACTAGTGGCAGTTCATCACTTATGGATCTAAAGGATAAAGTTGAAGGAGAAGGAAGTGTGGTCTGTTAGGTAACTTGTTGTACAGATGAGGGAGTACATCATATTACATATTGTGTTTATGCTTTTGGAGGACCAAAAGCTCCTTAGTGGGGAGGAATGATCTAGTGGCTCTAGAAATGATCAAAAATCAAATGCTTCGTATTTTGTTGAAAACAAGACTAGATTTTAGATCTCGTCTTCCTTATTCCAATGGTGCAACCGGTTCCTCAATCTGAGTTCGTATGCAAAAGTTATGCTCAGTCAAATTTTTAGTCAAACTGGGAAAAAATCAAAGTCAAAGAAAACATTTTGCCACGTGGTAGGCCATACATATGAAACATGTTAGAAAATTTAGTAGGTCTAGTGGGACCCATAGAGCTAGTGTGGTAGCCTAGTCATCAAACTAGGTGAACCCACAAGCAGGTGATTTGGCAGCGCTACAAGTTGACACATGGCAAGTAGGTGGCATATGATGCGGAACCAGGAGATTCTACCACGTGGCCTAATCACATGGTGCCACATGGCACCTCAAATTAGGCTCAAGTGGCCTTGGCATGGTGCAACCTCCATTTTTGTGTTACTCTCATGGTTTTCAGAGTTGTTTTCCATATATTATATGGTTTGAAAGCTATATTAAAAATCGAAATTGGGCTTTAAAACCATATTAAAGCAAAATTAGGATTCCATGGATTTTGAACCCAAAACATCCCCAATAACAAGTAATTTAATATGACTATGCCAACCATTGTGCTAACCATACACTTTTTCTTATTCACCCTCACACTTTGTTATAAAATGCCATTCAAATTGTTAAAAGGGAACCATGGAGAATACAAGAAAGATGAGGGCATAGATAGGCCAATGAAGAATCTCAAGAAGGTTCTAGGAATATTGTTAGAGCATATGTTAGGCAATATTTCAAATAATATTCTCTATGAGGAATCTTTAAGATTCCCTAGGCACAAAATTTTGAAGGTGTCATGAATATGTCGAGTTTATACTCATTTGAACCAATTTTTCACAAGGAGTGTAGTGGTGAGGTCAGATTTGTCATCTGAGTAGCTGAATTCCAGTCAACCTGTGGGAATGAATCTTTGGGGAATCTTTGTGATTCTCGAGGATCCATATTTTGACTGAAGCAGAAGGGGGTCAAATTTAAAGTCAGACTTCACGATTTTTCGCTAGGAATTCAACCGTGAAATTCATTACTTCAACAGAGGTGTGCATTTTCAGGCCATCCCCGGAAGTGGAGGTATAAGATGCACTGATGCCATGTCTTCTTTTGTTTCTTGCTCAGATGATGATTTGATGTTGAGATCCTTGCTTTCCATTTTGTTGGAGGATCCTTGTTTGCCACTTCATGTGAGAATCTGTTATTTTGTCATGCTAAAGGGGAGCTTTTATGAGTGAGATTTCTTATAGAAGAATGTCTCATGGAGAGACATGCCACTCTAGATAAGGGAGTTCTTCCTTGTATTGACAAATAACACATCATGTACTCATCATCATCTTGCAACATTTACTGAAGTAGCCTCCCCACTCTTGACACTAGGCCCGGAGTCATAACCCAAACTGGGTGAACTTTGTTATCAAGTTGTGTGCGTTCTTTGATTTGATGGTTGTCATTATGTTTCCTTTTCTTTAAAATATGCACATTTGGTTTCTTCATACTCTTTCACATGCAATTCTTCTAACATGACAAAAGTAAAATATCCTTGTTAATTTTGGTAGCTGAAAGAATCTGGATCATCCCTAGTCGAGTCCATTAATGAATCCTTACTTAAATAAAATCTTGTCTCCAGCTATCTAGAGGATTCCCTACCAAATGTTGAAATCTTTCTCAATAATTGGCTTGAATAGGGGGTTGACTTCATTAAAAAGGTTGACTAGTTGAGTAAAGTTGATCTCGAGTCCAATTAGCATTTTTTGGTCAAACCTCACACCAATTGGTAAGTTTTAAAGTCACTTACCAACATCTCCATTCAGATACTGCCACCATTGTAAGAAGCTATCTTCAGTAGCCAAATGAAAATCAAGCCTTGTTCCCCTCCATAGATGATGATACTTCTAAATATTAAAGAATTATGGAAAAAATGGATAGTGTAGCATGGGTCCACTTCGAGAGATCAAGCGAGCCAGCAATGAAGATTTTTTTTTATTCGAAAATCATGACATATCATTTTCTTTTTGCAAATTTTGTAAATATTTTATTTTCAAGAATCAAGTCTGTTATGTAATAATTAGGACAACTAGGCCATTAGGCACAACTGGTTAGTTTAGATAGTTGGAGCACTCCAAGATTTTTTTGTAATGTTTTTTGTTGGGACTCTCCCTATAAAAGAGAAGAACTCATTTCTTGGGGTTTGATTTTCATTCTAGAGGATCTTCTACAAGTTTTGCAAGTTCTGAAGCTTTATGAAATGTATGTTGTTCTTGAAGATTAATGAAGATGTTTTGGTGATTCCAAGCACTAGTATGTGTAGTATTTGATTATGTCTTTGTTTGTCATTTTCATATGTGTTTCTTTCCTCTTAGAAATCGTGTAATTGTAGTTGTTGGAACTCAATCTTGTATGTCATATTTATCTATTTCATGCTATGGAAAATGGTACTTGTAATATGTGAGATTGAAGGCCTTAAAATGTGCTCCATGATTTCTAATTTTGTTCCCTTTGTCTCTTCTTAATTCTACTAGAATTTGGTGTACGGGATTCTATCACTATCCCTCTACACTAGATTTCTCTCTTGCATTCTTTCTTGTCACCTATACTACAACAATTAAAGAAACTTCACTATCATTGTGTAGGCCACCATGACTAAACATTAATTCTTCTTATCAAATTATTTTTAATGTATGAAATGTGATTTCCCTTTGAGTAAGATAATTGAACCAGATTTAAATCATTTTACATATAACTCTTGAGCAACATTGATTCATCTCCAAGAGACATTGTCCTAAGATGTCTTAGGCACTGACCCTTCTCCTCAACTTGGGGGTTGTCTTTCCTACCACATTGAAAGATGCAATGTTATGTTGGTTCATGGGAATTTGTCAAGGTAGCATTAGTTCATGGGAGCACATGAAGTAGAAATTTCTGACTAAATATCAAGATTACTGCAAAGTTAAAGAAAGAAGATAAGAGGTATTTCAAATGACCCAAGGGGAAGATGAAAATCTTGAGGATTATGTCGAAATATTTAACAATAACTTGTGCAAATCAAGACAAGAAGACTTAACGCCTTAGACACACCAAGTTCTTTTCTTATAAATAATTCAAGATGAGTGCATGGACATCCTTAATCTAATGGGTGGAGGAGATATATCCCAAAACGAATATGATGGTATCATAGAACTCTGCCATAGATATTCTCAAGGAGCATCTGAAATAGACAAAGGATTGTGGGAGATGATAGTAAGACATACTAATGTTTTCGAAAATGGGGTCATCATAGCCGAGTTGGGGAACTTGTTGGAAATTTTCAAAATTGACCTGCTTAGTTCCTTGGGTTCTCAATTGGATCTACTAAAGACTAAGAAGAATAAGAAGGAAGAAAAAACTGCACTAGACATCTTTTGTCTGAAATGTAGAAAAATGCATCCACTTAGGGAATGTTGGGTAAATTAGGCAGAGATTTGTGCTATATGTGGAAATGACCATGTTGAAGCCCATTTCAACCTTCTTCAAAAACTAGGTTACCTCCTTAAATTCCTCCTCACGCCAACCTTCATCATCTTACTATTGGTCTTACCTGGCCTCCTAAACTCATATTCGAGGCATTAACTATCCATATAATTCATCAATAATCACAAAAAAAATGGTTAATCAATTAATTAAATTAAAATAAAGCTTCAAATATAAAGAATGGAATTAATAATACAAGTGATGTTATCCAAATAAAATTACATATTAATAAGAATGTATGTGCATATCTATGTCATGCAGGGAGTTAATTATGAATTGATTAAAGATTTGAAAAAATTAATTCAATGAAGAATTATGTGTAATGTTATCTAAGGTGAAAGTTGTTAGGTTCACGTTGAAGAAAAACATTAAAGCTTTGAAGCTATCTATAAAAAGGCGAAATGCTTTTCAAAAATAATATTTTATGTAGTTAAAATATGCACTTATAAGCCCATGGGGCTTTGGATTGACAATGAATGGGTGCACTGTTAAGGCACTCCTTGTGATAAGTCATTGGTTCAAATCCCCGTGGGTTCTTACTTACCAAAAAAAAAAATATGCGGTTATACAAACAATTATTGAACCTTTTTGTATATAAGGACCTATGAACTCTTTTGAGAAGGGAGGATAGTAGGATTAGTAGGTGAAATCTTATCATTTGGTATTCATAACTTACATATTCCGGTGGCTTACTTCATTATGACTGTGAGGTTTTAATATATGTCATTACGATTCATTTTGTTTTCTTATGTGTTCATGTTTATTATGTATTCGTATTTACTGGTGAACATGAAATATTACTAATTTGACATGATCACATAGTAAATCTTCCATACATATATTAGACTTAAAACTTCTTAAATATATACTATTTAGAGGGTTTAAACCTGAAATTTGAGTGACGTGTTGCAGGTAGGAATCATATTGATACATGATATCTATGATTTCCATGCATATTTCATTTGAATAGTAATAATACCAGTTTGTTTTATTTTTCTTATTTGTTTTAATTTTTATTTATTTTACTTTATCTTCTTTTATTGGCATACATGAATGGTTAATGATGATATGACATGATCACATTGTTAGTCCTTCATACATAAATTTGATTTAATATTTCTTAAATATATACTATTTAGAAAGATTTAAGTCAAAATTCTGATTTATTGGTTGCAGGTTGAAATGATATGGATACGTGATATTATATGATTTTACTACACATTTATTTTGTCTTTAATTGTGATTATAACTTTATTTTCATTTTGAATCATTAATGATGTATTTTGTTTATAATTTCACGTATTATAAGCCTTGTCACCTATATTTTATTGAAACATTCTTCAAATAAAACATTATTTTATATACAACCTCGCCACATTTATTTGCTAGAATAGAAAATACATCAATAATAAATATAGGGAATACCCCCTATGGATAGAGAGGGCCAGTATTTATCTTAAAGTGTGAGGATTCTTAAATCCCCAGTGAATGTCTTCTCAAATTGTTCTTTGTCACCTAGACAATTTGGGAACCAACATTCTTCTGGAATTGTTGTCAGGGATCAAAGTGTAAACATTTTGTTTCCCTAGTAACAATAAAAGATTAAGTATGTGACCTACTCGTGAATAGGATCACAATAACCTACGCTTTGAAAGTTTCAAGAAGATCTTTCTTTGTTTAATTTTTCACCTAGCAACTCCTAAATTAATTTATATTGTTCGTATTGTTTAAATGCATTACTCTTAGACTTCTTTGATATCCAAAATAGTTTCTCCACTTAATTTTTCTAATATATCGAGTTTTCTAAATGAAATTCCTAATATAGAAGTATGGGACAACTACCTTCCTCGCTTTTGAGAAAACAATGCAGGCAACCTTTTTCAGCACTTGATGGATTTTTATGTTTACATTCATAAAATGGTATAGGAATTTTCCACCTGTTAGTATCTCCTCCCTAAGAGATTTCCATTTTGACTTTCAACAACATTACAAAAATATGTATCCAACATAATCACTTTTTGATAACTGTTATTATTTAGATGAATATGCTAATCTGTAATTTCAAGAAAAATCATGTTTAGCAATGAGGAAGAATCCGAATTTGAAGGTTTTCATAATGAATCTAAAAATTTAAGTTGGCAAGATAATTACAAATGTTCCATTGAAGATGAGATGATAGAATATGAAAAGGTGTATATATGTCTTGAGTAGTTTGAAAGTCTTATAAATTATATTAATCTTGGTTTATTTCATGTTCCTAATCACACTAACATGGATATTTATGAAGAAAATAACTATGAAGGAGGAATTACATCTAAAAAACTCGATCAAGAAGAAACAAAGTTATACAATCTTCAATCTACATGTCAACAATTAATTGATCAAGAAGGTGATTTTCTCTCTCGCTCATCTTTGGAAAAATTGTATGTGGTAATATTTTTAGTAGTTTTGATTCCATTGCATATGTGAGTTATGTTGATTACTCTAAACCACCGATATATGACGAATATGAATATGAACTATTAACTCACTCTCGCAATCTTAAATTAGATAACAGTATGCTTACAAATGTAAATTCACAATAATTGTTTTATTTCGAACCTTTTAATGCAAATAAGCGTATTGAATATATGATTGATTTGACACACTTTCTTTTTTCTAATATTGAACTTGTTTATTATAATTGTGTTGTACAACAGACATATTATACATTAGACCTTATGACTACCAATGTGTTCAACTTTATTTTTATTCTTTTATTTTTATTTTGTAACATGACTAACCCAATGAGAGTACAGGATAGCCATGAGATAGAAACATATGGAAATTCTTCACATGAAAAGGATGTTGATATTCCAAGGATGTATCTATCATAGGTTCATGTAGGGTTGAATGATTTCATTGAGAAGTGGATGAGTAAATATTTTGGAAAAAATCTCTTCATGTTATTAATCAAGCATATTTCTTGAAGCCTTGGTGTTGTCTCTTTGAAGATAGTTCTAGGCTCAAGAATCGTTCCAAATCATCTAAATGAGGGATTTAGTTTAAATGGATGACCAATGATTCAAACTATTCACACTTATACAATCTAAAAGCTTCAAATATTTTTCAAAGTGTTGATCTTCAATCCTAACAGCATATAATTCTTCAATTGATTATGATATATGAAAGAATGAGATATTTGATAATTAAACATTCATCTTGAAAACTTAATTTATCAAATATAGTAGAAGCGTGTAAAGAAATTTCTACAACCAACACATATATATTCAAGAGATGACATAAGGAAACAATTTAATGATGTAGAGGTACTAATTTAAACAACTTGTTCAATTAGCTATTCGCAGTAATGATTATAACTTTGCAATGGGTTTTCAGGGAAGTCAATCCTCAACTTCGCCTTACCCTAAATTATATGTTACCTTGAACATATGATGAAAAACATAAATTATTATATAGGAAAAACTCGCATGAACACAAATGATGTTAAAACTGAAGTCATAAGCCTTTGATTATCTTCCAAGTTTTCCAGAAAAGTGCAATGATGTTTCTTGTCTCTCTCAAAGGATCAACCCTTCTTACTTCGAATTACAATGTATATATAGAGTGTAATTCAAAAATATCTAACTTAATACAATCTTTTACAAAAAATAAAGGTTTATCTAAAAAAAAAATGGATATTTCCAATTTATACAACTCAAAATAGGAATTCTAGAACTGATTACGTGGAAACTACACAGTATTCGAGGATGTTATTTCTGATTATTGCCTTGAAATATGGCTTAGCTGATTTTGCTCTACCTTTTCTGCAATGCCATATGAAAATATGCTTTCAATTTACTCAATAAGTTCAAGGAACTTATCCCACTTCCCATCATCTTGACATGAAAACTTGGTTACCCTCCTTTAAGCTTTATCCACCTAGGTGTATTTTTTAAAAGTTGTCTTAGTAATAAATGTTGTAAATGATACTAAGAGGTTAGGTGCGGGGGGGTGGGGCCGGCGGGGCTGGGGGTGGCGGGGGGGTGTGAATCAGTATTATAAAATCACTAACTTTTCATTTCCATAATCATATTCATATATGCCTCCTGTCTTGTGACAGCCCCTCTGCTTTCCTGCCCCTCCCTATATTCCACCCATCCCTTTCATCGCACACTGCCTTTCACCTTCCCTGTCACTCTGCAATCCTGGATTGATCTTTCTTCCCTATGGCCCTCGCTTATTTCTTTCAGTACTGGCTCTCTTCTGAGCTACGAACCTCTAGTTTCTCCTTATCACTTTGTGTCTTTTATTACTTCTTCGGTCTGTCTTCAAGCACAGCGGCTCTCAACCGTGCCTTGGTTTTCCCAGATCTTTCTTTTACATCCTCTTCTGAGCTGCGAACCTCTAGTTTCTCCTTATCATTTTGTGTCTTTTCTTACTTCTATAGTCCAGCTTCAAGCGAAAATACTCTCAACCGTTCCTTGGTTTTCCCAGCTCTTTTTGTTACATTCTCTTTTTGCAACTATGGCGCGGAGCGAGGACTGTCTTCATTGTGCAGATCTCCAGGTCGAGCTAGAAGAAATAAGACTTCATCAGAAGCTCTTGGATGCAAAGATCGATAGCCAAAATCACATCATAAATGAAAAGTATGAAACTGATATCAATCTGTTTCTACACAGGATTTCCTCACTACAAGAGCAGTTCAACCATTTATCTAACAGGTGCAGTCACGTTGAAGAGTCCATCGAAATTCTGAAGTTTATGATGGAAAAGCGCAATGCAGTAGCCACAAGTACCTCAAGCATCAAGTAAGCCGGTGTAGATGACAATCCGGAAAAATCCACAGCGTGGCACATCAGCCACATCAATATAGATTAACTATGTTTTGCAAATGATTTTTTCTGCTACTCCAGTTTGTAAGAATTTACTTCTATTTAGTTTTCCTCAAAGCCCAAAAAGGCATGACCAAGGAGGATTTTTGTCCAACCTATAGCTCTTCTGCTCCTTTCACTTCATGGCATATCAATATGTACCTCGGGAGTTTAATCTCCCTCTTTTTTTCAGAATATAGTACAGCAACCGACTTTGTAATAAAAAAAAATCATATTCATATATGCTACTTCAGTTAAGGGAACTCGCATGTACACGCAACTGTGTTTAATGCAACTAGCATATATCTAGTAAACTTATGATTCAATTAATCCGTTATATGTTGATCTTTAATCAATGCATCAGAACTTCATTAACCATATAAACAGTAAACAGGTGCAGTAAAACAGAACAGAACATCACACATAAGAAACACACATGAACACCATGATATAAGGTGGAAACCCAATGCGGGACAAAAACCACCTACTGCCGTCTTCCTTTAATATAAGAAGAACTTGTTTACAATATTGTATTGGCGCAAACTCATACCAGTACGCAGGAACACACCTGCAGAAGGCTACAACCTTCTCTCATTCTCTAGCTACTACTGGATGGGAGCTACAACCCCCTGGCTCTTCTACTAGTCGATATGTTTACTAGTACGTAGGCGCCGGCCTACTGAAGGCTCCAACCTTCACTCATTTTCTAGCTACTACTGCAAGGGAGCTCCAACCCCCTAGCTCTTGTACTGGCCGATATGTTTACCAATACGTAGGCGCCGGCCTACAGAAGGCTACGACCTTCTTTCTTCCTCCAGGGACCACGTTTCATAAATTTTCATGTTGGATACTCCTGAAGCATAACACCATAATCTGAAGGCCACGTTTCATCCAATTTTCATACTTGACCCATCAACAACATTGAAGCACAAAATTAATCACCACTGCAATACACCAATCAACTACACCTGCATCATCAATCTCTAAATCACCCAACACTAAAACACTGAAACCCTGTCAACAAAACACAGTCACCAGAACATAGAGCAGACCACAGAATTCTACAACAACAACCAGATCCAACTACAACTTCAAATATCATACTTCATACTATATACGCTACTCTGATGAGCCGAACCAGCGTGTATACGCGCTTTTACCAAAGTGAACCCACATACAGATCTGCAAATATTTACTCATAACTTTGCAGCTATTCCAGACATCAGTCATACCCAAATCATAACATTTATACAATAAAACATGCGTCAATAATTCAGATCTATTCTATCCATGATCAAACCACATAATGATAATACATTCCAAGCCTTATGATCCCGATCCATCATCCATCATCAATCGCATAGGTGCATCCTTGGTTCAGATCAAGCAAAGCATCACAAATTTACTGAAATCTAGCTCAGATTTTCCGACATGTACGTACCTTTCCTTCTGTGAAAGTGTGTGTGTACATTATATGCGACTTTGTATATAGTGAACCTGCATGTATACGCGACTTGGTATATAGTAAACCTGTGTACACAGATCAAGCAAAGCATACAGATCAAGCAAAGCATCACAAAATCTGAGCTAGTATTAGAGTTCCTTGCCTCACCTTGTGAGCTAGATTTACCTTCAACAGATTCATAAAAACCAAGACCAGTTTTGATAGCAGGCGACCTTTGACTACTAAGAATATCATCCAAAATCTTAGTATTGTCTTGAAATTGTAATATTTTATCTTTTTCTTCTAATTTACCTTTCAAGATATTTACCTTAACCTGATGTTGTTCTTCCTTTTCCAGATATTGCTTCTTCAAGATTTCTTCAGACTTTCTTCCTTCTTCCACTTGTTGCCTTAGTTTGAGAATCTCATTTTCTTGTTCTTCATTCTGCTCCTGTAACATTTGACATACTCTGAAGACACACTCTAGCTGATCTTTTAAGCCGATAACTTCTTCTTTGAGGGCACTCTCTCTTTTGTTAAATAGATCTTGTTGATCTATGATCTTATCTGATGCTTCATTTGCTTGTTCATCTTCAATCTAAAGTGATTCAGAATCTGAATACTTGCTTCCACTTAACGGCAAGTTCTCACCGTTCCTTTGAGTTGTCTTCTTCTTCTGACGCGCTTTCTTTCCCATTGTTCTACGGATCTCCTTCAAGCGATCAAGCTTCTACCAAAGGACCTGCTCTGATACCAATTGTTGGAAATAATACTGAGAGGGGGGTGAATCAGTGTTAGAAAATTACTAACTTTTCATTTCCATAATTAGATTCATATACGCTACTTCAGTTAAGGGAACCCACGTGTACACGCAACTGTGTTTAATGCAACTAGCGTATATCCAGTAAACTTATGATTCAGTTAATCCATTATATGTTGATCTTTAATCAGTGCATCAGAACTTCATTAACCATATAAACAGTAAACAGGTGCAGTAAAACAGAACAGATCATCACACATAAGAAACACACATGAACACCATGATATAAGGTGGAAACCCAATGCGGGACAAAAACCACATGTTGTCGTCTTCCTTTAATATAAGAAAAACTTGTTTACAATCTTGTACTGGCACATACTCATACCAGTATGCATGCACCTGTTATCACCCCAAGCAACTCTCCTAGGTTGTATCTCAGAGATTCTCGGGAACATTATAAACTCAACATGATGTTGGAAATGGATGAATGGAAGGAATGATGCTTGTTCAAGCCAGATAACCACTTCTACTATGCTTAACTCCAGACATGGGTGAACACCCCCTGACTACAAGGCTTTAGACCAGCAATTACTCACAGTTTGAGGATTAGGTGAACATGGAGAATACTGACCACACCAACAGATGCACAAGACCATGTGATGGCCGGCTGCAACCAGTAAAGAGGTCTGCAAATCTATTTCTTAATACACAGACAGGATGACAGCTCTCTAGCATTAAGTAAATAAAAACCTGAATAACACATTCAATGATACATACTAGACTTCAACACAGAGGTGGGATGACAGCCCCTCAAATGCTAAATATCAAAAGCACATGAAAAATGCATTACAGGCACAACCTAGAACAGAGAAGAAGTGGAAAGTGAGCAATTAACAGCAAAAGAAGCTTGTATTAGCTGAAAATGAAGACCAGATGCTGCAAGTATCAAAGTAGTTACAGTCTCCAGAAGTTGAGCCTTACATCAAAAACAACAACCATCAACCTTGATTACATTTAGTTTTCAGCCTTTTATAGGCCTTTTACAATGATACTAAGCCTTCTGAGGCTTCAGAGGTCTTGATCTGTCCCCCTGTCTCGTTAACTGTTTGATTCCCTCAATCGGCAAGCCTGGCTCGATAGTTTTCCTCCTCTGACAAAGGAATAACCACATTCAGATATTTTGGGTAGTTGTTGCGCTGTCTGGGAGCTCTCTCGTGCCAGAGATGCCCCATAATCGATTCTGTTTGTTTTGGGCAAGCTGTGTTGTCTGCTCCATGACCATTCTGTTTGTTTGGATGTGTTGTGCATGTTGTGTTGCGTTGTGCTGCTCCATGACTGCTTTGTTAGTTTGGGATGCGCTGCGTGTGTTGTGATGTCGCCTTTCCCCTTCCAGCCTTCTGTCTCTTTCTTGAAATGGCTATTCGGGTTTCTGTTTTCCCTTTAAAATGTTTAATAATGAGCATTTTTTGTTTTACACAGAAAACACTGTAATACTGTAAATCCCACCCTTTTCTGCCTCTTTCGAACTTCAAAAGTCCTCAAGTATGGTTTAATTTTCTATCGGGTCCGCCCTTGGGTCGCTGTCGCATGTCGCACTTGGCCTATTCCCTTTGTTCCCTTTATTCCTTGAAATACTTGAAAAAACACGGGAAATACATAAAAAGGCCTCCCTCCGGACTTCAAATATTATCAAATAATCTTTTAGAATATCGTCGGGTCCGCATCATTGCACCACTTTTGGAGCTTAGGCGATAATCGTATGCGGGCTCACAATACGAGTCACCGGGCGACACGTGGCGAATGTGACGAGAGGAAAACCGTCGTGCTCGCGACTTAATGCACGTGCAGCTTATAAGAGCGGGAGGAGCGAATGTCATTGGATCAAATGGATGGACGGCAAAGATCTAACGGTAGTAGGTATCGGGAGATGTGAGAGTGAAGCATATCACATCGGACCTCCGCCGGTTAACACACAAAATACATTGAAAATGGGCTTTGGCAGACATGAAAGATTATACATTTTGCTTCTGAAACCCATCGGGTCCGGGTCTTATCGCATCGCGCACATACATGTAAAGGCCGTGCCCCTTGGTTTTCCTGATAGCGATACTGCGATGCGATCTGGGCCGTCGATCTGCACGTGCGCGATCGACGGTCCACATTGCATCGCTGATCGCAATCGCAATGCCCCTCCTATCCACGCCGATTGCCACTACCTGCCTGCCGATTGCGATCCGTCGATTAGATCTGGACCGTTGATCGGCCAGATCGAACAACTGTCATGCATTTGGACTGTTAAGCCTACGATTTGGGTTTTTGACTGTTTAAATGCGTTTTTTGCCTCCCGATAGTGTATTTCCGCCCTTCCAAGGGCTCTTGGCATGCGATGGTTTTGACTTTGAATGGTCCTTAAGAGGATCTTGAAGACTTCAAGAGCATATATGGATCCATTGGCATGATTTCAAGCAAATTTGGAGACTTTGGGGCATATTTGGATCCATTTTTTGGGCCATTTTCCAACAAGGCTAACAGCACCCACCTGCAGAAGGCTACAACCTTCTCTCGTTCTCCAGCTACAACCCCCTGGCTCTTGTACTAGCTGATATGTTTACTAGTATGTAGGCGCCGGCCTACTGAAGGCTCCAACCTTCACTTGTTTTCCAGCTGCTACTGGAAGGGAGCTCCAACCCCCTGGCTCTTGTACTAGCCGATATGTTTACCAGTACATAGGCGTCGGCCTACAGAAGGCTACGACCTTCTCTCTTCCTCCAGGGACCACGTTTCATAAATTTTCATACTGGATACTCCTGAAGCACAACACCATAATCTGAAGGCCACGTTTCATCTAATTTTCATACTGGACCCATCAACAACATTGAAGCACAAAATTAATCACCACTGCAATACACCCATCAACTACACCTGCATCATCAATCTCTAAATCACCCAACACTGAAACACTGAAACCCTGTCAACAAAACATAGTCACCAAAACACAGAGCAGACCACAGAATTCTGCAACAACAACCAGATCCAACTGCAACTTCAAATATCATACTTCATACTGTATACGCTACTCTGATGAGCTGAACTAGCATGTATACATGCTTTTACCAAAGTGAACCCGTGTACAGATCTGCAAATATTTACTCATAACTTTGCAGCTATTCCAGACATCAATCATACCCAGATCATAACATTTATACAATAAAACATGCGTCAATAATTCAGATCTAGTCTATCCATGATCAAACCACATAATGATAATACATTCCAAGCCTCATGATCACGATCCATCATCCATCATCAATCGCATAGGTGCATCCTTGGTTCAGATCAAGCAAAGCATCACAAACCCATAACCAGCATACTAGGTCTCACACTTCATCAAATATTCATCACTTGCACACTTGCACTTTGGCCTAATGATCTCCTTCTCCTTATATAGGTTTAGGCCTCTCTCAATACCATGGTCCAAAAGCACGTAGGACCGATACCTTGGACCCAATACCTGGGGTCAACACTTCGGACAAGATACCATGGACCAATACCAAAATACCATGGTCCAAATACCACGGACCAAAACTTAGTTTTCCAACATGTATGCGCCTTTCCTTCTGTGAAAGTGCGTGTGTACGTTATACGCGACTTTGTATATAGTGAACCTATGTGTATACGTGACTTGGTATATAGTGAACCTGCGTATATCTTTCTTTCTTCATTCTTGTTGTTTACCTGATATACTGTGATCTTTCATCTGAGAGAGTTGCCATCAAGGACAACACTTGTGTCATACCTGTATCATAATGCTAACAATAAAAAGATGATAAACCTCATGTAAAATAAAGAAATAATTTTCTAGACCTTCAAGAAAAGTTTTGCCACCAATAATGCCTTTTACTTTAGCAAACTTTAAGTTATATTTTGCTATGTCATGTAACTTGTACTGGTAATTTTCCTGTGGAATCAATTGACCATGATAATCTCTTAAGGATGGGAGTCCTTTTTGTTGAAGAACAGAAACATTTATATGGAACTTTTTGATTTGAGTTTCTAAGTTTTGCCTTTTATTTTCCAGCTGCAACATCAAATTCCTTTTTTTTAACACCTTTCTAAATTCTAAGACTACATTTGTCATGTCTTCAATCCCTATGTCTTCAATCTCATCTTTAGTTTTTGAATTTAACACTTTGATGATCCTTGTTGCCTCTCCAGGTTTGTGGTCTAGTTCTTCTTTGATATCTATTATGGTTGATTTTTCTTTATGTACCAATTGTTCATGTTCAAAAATCATTTCAATAGATGTCCACAAGTATGAAATTATTAAATTGACATCAATCCGTATTTTCACCTTGGCTTTTGATAATGTTTATGCATTGTGTTAATTTTTCTTAGGGTTATATTGTTCTTTGCTTTGATAATTTAATTTCTTCATTAACATATTAAGTTCACCCCATAAAGTCATTACATTATTCATATTTACATCATTATTCAGCAGCATATTCAACTATATAGAAAGAACAATATCATCATCATCAATGCAGCAGAGCATAAAGGAACAATAGAAGAAAATCATTCACACATAGAGACACCAAGATTGGTCGAAGACCAGGGAAAAACCCACAATGGGGAAAACCCTTTCAAATTCTTCTTCTTATTAGATTGTCATCGAGTGATTGAACAAAAGAGAGTAAAATGATCCATATCTTCATCCATACAACTATCCAGCAAAAATAACTACAAAATATCCATGAAATGAACCCAACAATTCTTATACTCAAAATTTTAATTTTGAAGCCTTTAATGAGTTGTCCATGTTTGTAGTTAACTATCAAACACTTCGGTCACTCGGTGAAATTTTTGGACAATTGAAATTTCATCATTTAGGTCTTGATCACACGAGGAGGAGTCATGTGTGCGACTAGGAAGGCTTTAGTGGCTTCCTAAAGCCTATAAGCTATCAACACAGTCTGCAACTAAGACTTAAAAACCCTAGATGTCAGTCGCACGGAGGACGAGCTTTATGTGTGACTGAGATGCTTCGATCGCACGGATGAACCGGCTAGCAAGCGACTGTGGTTGAGTTCTTCATGTGCCATGCCTGCAACTAAGGCCCAAAACCCTAAAATAGAGATGTGAGCATCGAACCCTGCAATTTTGTCTTTGAGCGAAACCATTCCTCTGCGAATGAGCCTCATACTTGTGCGAGCCAAAAACCAAGATAGAAGATTGAATCATTAAGATGTCCAAATGAGGTAGAGGACAGTTTTATTTATAGCCTTCCAACGGTGTCCAATTTTCTTTAGGGTCGACCTGATCAAATATGCACATGTGGGATTATAATTCAAAAGTACACTTTCCTTTATCCATTTTGAGTGATCTTTAGGTCAATTTTGGTCCTATCGAAAACAGGAATTCAATGAAATCACTATCTCCATAAATTGAGTTTTCCAAAGTGGAATTTGAACAGAAGTTTCATATTTTAACACATTGGTTGATCCATCCATATATTTTTCAAGTTGTTTAGTAAGCTTGAAATTATTCTATACTTCTGAGATGTATGCACTATCTGCCTTAGGTTTATTATCTTCCATTTTTTGCAGTGATGCCTTTAATTTCTCGATTTCAACATTATTTAATGACATATCTCCCATAACGTTTTACAATTGTTCAATGGCTTCTTGGCTGACTAGCCTTGTTTCTGTTGCAGAAATTCCTGCACTAATTTGTTGTTCTTTCTCTTTGAAGAGTTTTTCCAAATCTACTTCCATATTTTGAATATAAATGTTCTGCTCAAAAATCATACGTAGTATATTTTCCTTTTATTTCTCTAATTTCCCCACTTCCTAAGCTTGAGGATGCTTTGTTGTTAGTAATTTCAGCTTCCTTATTAATGCTTGAATGTTTGCATTATTTCTCTTAATAATTTCTTCAACAACATTAATATCACTAGGATCTAATCCTAATTTGATTACGCAATTCCCTCCTCCCACATTTACCCAAGCTAACTGGTCCACTGGGGTAAACATGTGACGAGAGGCTACTATGATGTGATTCAACTCCCCAAGTACAGTTAAGGAAGTGGAACCGACAAACACAACCAAACTAACCTTTCCCAGGAGCTACAGACCCTTCAGGAGGTAACCAACCCTTCTAGGTGCTTAACCCCTGAGACAACTTAGATTTTCACTGTCCTAGAGCCTCAATCGCTCCCATGACAAGGAATGCATGTGATCAAAGCCTTCAATACGCTCCCACAACAAAGGAATGCCAGTGAATATGGACTTTTCTAGACAATTCTGAGCCAACGACCCCAGATTTTGTGCCACTTTTTTAGGGCTAGGACTCAGGCCACTACCCAGAACTTCATGAAACCTTCAAAAATGATAAATGACATTGAAACAAAGGTACTAATGCAAACACTTGACCAATTACTTTACTGAACCCCTACTAGCCATGATAGGAATTTCGTCAAACATGTCACAAATATGCAATCTACAGGTCATAACAAAATATCTGAGCATAGGGGTCTCATACTTATCTAATATTCGTAAAGAAGCATTGTTGTCTTATCACAATAGCTGCATTATCATGACTTAGGACATATATACATCGTACATTCATTTTCTAATCAAAACATGATGAGAGTCATACATCATGTTTGTCATAAAACATACTCATAACCAACAGAAATAACAAGAATATAACATCCATAAAATCCACATATAAGCCAGTACATTTACACATGAAATACCAAGGAGAAAGAGCTCTTTTTAATGAATACAAAAGACAACCAGGTATGGGCATCCACGAACCACCTGACCATAGATTGGATGAACCAAATCTTTATTTCGTCCAATCACCCCCGTGCCATATTCCAAGCATGAATGTGGGACTCAAAACAAAACCAAACCAGGTTTCCTCAAGCTTTGCCACAATCCCCACTGGATCACTAGACTTAAGTAGGCATGGATGCCACCGGATTTCTCCACCTACACCGTGAGGAATTTACATATCTCATAGTCTCTAGTCTTTACCATATATCCCTCCATACAACGATTGAGGATTCCTATACCTAATCAAGACTCCACCCTCCAGGATTTACTGTATGTCCTGCCATTCACTGATCAAGGATTCCTAGGCCTGATCGAGGGCACACACCTCTATGTTTTACTATATATCCTGCCATTCACCGGTTGATAATTCCTAGGCCCATCGAGGCACACAAAATATGGCTTTACTGCAATTCTATTCTGGTTTAGGGATTCCTAGGCCTTGTGTTCTTTCTTTCAGAGACCACCTCACTCAATTTCGAAACCATCTAGTAATCCAACTTAACAAAATAAAATAGAACCCATCACACCATGGCTATCTGGAAATGGCAAGGAAAGAATAAAGAACACTGTCACGCCTGGAAAAACCCATTCCAATGACAAAAAGAGAACCAAATGCGCACATGCAGGTACCATGCTTGCTAAAACTAGCAAGGAAATCACACATTCAAATTAATTCCTACCAATAATCTCGTTGTAGCTACTTGATCGTGCTCTTCCTTGCTTGATCTTTACCTTCTTGGTCCTTCCTTTGCTTTCGTTGATCCAATGCTAGAGTGCTCCTATAATGTTCTAAGTGTCCAAGAGTGTAAGAGAGAGAGAATAGAGAGAGAACTCCAAGAATGAACTAACAAAAGGTACCAAATGATCCTCAGAAGCCTTTTTATTAATCAAGCCTCTATTTTCTTCAATTTTCCATTATTTTCCTTCAATTTACTCCTCACATGAAAATTGTGACCTTTCATCTCCCTTTTCTGCTCATTTCCTTTATTTTCATAAATATAAATGCTAATTAATGCCACTTGCATTTTCAAAGCCTTTGCCATTTTCTTTTCCAATTTCCTTAGCCATAATAAACCAAATGAACACCCCACTAGGATGTTTTTCCCAACATTCAGCTAGGAATATGTGTCCCATGACCTTGGTCTTATATTTTTTTTTACATTGATTTTTAACTAGGGTTGTTATAGAACCCTCCCCCTTGGGGGAACACCATCCATAGTGTTCAATAACACCAATAACCAACAAGACCTCTCACAACCAAAACATATTTCCCATGGAGCTTTATAATACAACTCATTGCAGTATTTGCAATGACCATTGCTGAAACACTAAAAACATATCATTTATTGGAGCTTTATAAAACATCTCTTTAGGATATTTACAATAACAACCACATAAACTTATGCACATTTTCTTCAACCAGCAAATAACCAAAATGTCTATGGAGCTTTATAAATTCATCTCAATATAGTATTTACAATGATATACGCATATATACATATGCACATTTTCTTTAACTAGTAATTAAAAGGATATGATGCATGCATCTGCAAAAAGGGAATCTAGAGGCTCACACCTCCACCCTCAAAAGTAGTACCATCATTCACCTCCTTCCCAGGAATTCCAAAATCCATTGCTAAAGTCAAAGCTGCATCCAATGTCCAGTGCCACAATCCTACGCCACTTGTCCTCTTAGTGAACGGTTACCAGCTCATTGTTCTAGGGTACACTCCCAACATGCATCTGATTCCATCTGGAAATGCTAATGACCAAACAAATACATTCCCCAGCCTTCCCTTCTCTACTACACAGTCCCTTGGGAAATTTGGTGCAATGTCCCAAATGCAGAAAATTTGGAACAGACAATGATATACAAAATCAAATGCGATTCATACACAGAAAAATTAAATGAACAACAAATACTCAACACGCAACAGAAATGTGAACCAGCTGAGCCATTTTATTAATGGAGTGGAGCAAGTACAATAGTGTGAAAAATGCACCTGGGATTTCTTCAAGGGAAAGATTGACAGAACTCAGATGTCAAACAGCAACCTCAATGCTGGAAAGAACTGGTCCTCTAATGCTCTGCGTTGTCTCCCAGTAACTACAACTACTGGCTGGAAAGGAGCTGCAAGAAACCACGCCTCCAGTGCTCAGAAAGTGATGAAACTTCAGCCACAAACTCCTTGGCCAAAACCCACAAAAATTCATAAATGGTTTGGCATGATTTTGACCTCCCAAAATCGACCCCCCAAGGTACTGTGCAATCCCCAACAATTCTACATTATCAACTGCAAAGATACTACTGAAAACCCCACTTCTGGTGCTTATAAAATTCTGAAACTTTATATCTGGGATCCTTGGAAAAAACCCAAAAATGGTTTGGCCAGATTTTGACCTCCCAAATTTGACCTCTTTTATGGCTCACACCCTCCAAACAGCTCTAGAAATACGGCCTGCAAGGAATGACCAAAACTTCCTACTCCAAGCTCTGAAATGGAAGAAAGCACCACTCCAAATATCTCCTCTAACCTCCACGGCAAAGCTCAGCCTCAAGGATTGATACTATACCCACCAAATGAGCTCCCACACACTGCCTCTGTGTTATCCCAGGTAGTGTGAAAGTCACACTACCAATCCAGAAGCTCAATCAGTGCCCAAACACTCCTAGATGCTGACAATCCTCCCTATCCTCCTCTCCAGAAAATCTCATGTCAAATCATCACTGCTAAGAACCACCAATGAACTCGGCCTCCTCTCCACTGCGTCCCCTAGTAATACGCAAAACCTGGAAGGGAATGCTACTGTTACGAATCACAATGTGATTCTCCTCCTGAAGAAATGAAGAAAACCTTCCTACGGTGGCACTCGAAGTCCCCCGAAGAAAGGGTGAGCTCTTCGCCTGAAGAACTTGTGCTAAACATCCAGTGACTCGGCTAAGGAGCTCGAGCAACCAAATAGAAATTGATATACTCCAATAAGATGAATGAAATGAGGAGAGCTACCTTCCTTATATAGATTTTGTGGATTACTTTTCCCTCCAATTTTACCTCCATCGTGGGCCCTCACTTAACCATCTACATGCAAAACTTAACCACCTTCATGCAAACCGAACTAGGAAGTGTGTCTTTCCCTAGTGTGGGTGGCCCCCGTGTGTAATTTAACCATAACAAAATAACTTCTCCTAAGTCTAATCTCCTAATAAAAAAAATGAATGGACCTCATCATCTCCAAAATCGACCCCAAAATATATAAATTTATCCGGTTCCAAAATAATTTAGGAAGGGACATTACAGTCCTCCCCTCCTAAATGTTGTTTGTCCCCAAGCAACTTCAGCGTTGGATTCTCAAGTATGTGCTCGCCCTCCCAAGTAGCATCCTCATCCGGTAAGCTCCTCCAATGCACCAAAAAAATTGCTTGTCCTCAAGAAATTCCTGAGCAAGCATCCTCTCTATCTGCTACTCCCCATTGTCACTGCAAAATGTCCCAGGGTCCCAGATGTGCCACTGGATCGTGCCTGACCTCTGCACTGTCCTGATATGAAAGAATCTTTTAATACTAGGATTTGATGCCATCCTTTCCAACATGAAGCTCCTCCCGCTCCACTCATTATCCTGCCCGGTGCAAGTACCAGAAGTCCCCTGCTCCATCAATGACTCGCTAAAGCCCAATGGAATATTTGTATGATCTCCCCCTGTAGTAGCCAGTGCATCCCTAAAGGTTATTGAGTTGTGAAGAGTTGTGATGCCCCAGCTCCCTGCTAGTCCCAGAGTGGTGCCACCATGTTGACGTTGCGATGCTCTGACTATGACATACTCCCCACCGTGCGCAGATAGTATCCTCCCCTCTTGAGGCCTAGTGGAAAAAAATCTGTGAGAGTCAAGCTCATCCTGCCCGGGCATCTCCATAATGCCAATATCTACCCCTCCATTGCCAATCTCAACTCTAAGCCATAAAAGGACAAGTCTGCCTCACCATGTAGTGGAGGTTTCAGTGATCCCCCATGTTTCAAACCCAAAGTGAACTGGATCATCCTCTGTCATGACCTTGCTCGTCACAAAGTGGAGTGATCTGTCTGCCAACTAGATCCCCAGATTCCCTAAACATACAGGGAGCTCATAACTCCCACTCCTCACAGGATGTCGTTGCATAACGTCTTTACTAGCTAGAACCCATTTGGACCTCATCTTTGATCCCTATATGTATTCCCTGGGTGGACCCCAAGTATAAGGAGTAGGTCTCATGCCTGTGAACCTGCCCTGCTCCTGCCAGACCACACAGTGAAATCCATTATCCCAACTCCTGATGATATACCTTGACACTACTCGGAGTCTGGGTACCCTCCTGTGGATGAACTCTACCATCCACCATCCCTCAAGTGTGAGCTCAGGGGTGGAATATATGATACCTCGGCTACCAACCATGCCATCCCTAAGCCTGTATCTGACATCTCGTACTCCAACCAAAGGTCTCAACTAAAGAGTCTCCTCCCGACTAATGGCACGTGGTGTCTCATCCAACTATCTAGGGTGAGCCTCCCATACCCTTCTACCTAAATGGAGATTGTTAAGGGGAAACAACCAAACACTCTATGACTATAAGCAACACTGGAGAATGATGGGAAATTATGTCCCAAACGATATGACCAACATTCAGCCAGAATGACCAAGAGTGATCCTACAGATGACACTCTCTCTACCTCGGATCTGCAAATGAATCACTTGAAGCCCTTTCTCTGCTAAGTATGGTGTCCCCAGACGCTCAACAATGTCCTCATCGATCCTAGGTGAGCTACATCCAACGGTACACCTACCCTACCCATATGCCTCCCTGGAGGTAACACTCTATGAGCCTGCTGCGTCACACCATGTGTCACCATACACCACCAAGAAACACCGCATTCCTCAACATGCCACTGTATGCCGCAACTTGTCCATGTACACCACCGGATACCCCCCACTTCAGCTATACCATCCTGTACCATCTTGTGTCCCGCATGTGTCACTGCACCAGTAACTCCCCGCATGTACTCAATGCAATGTGAGGCAATCCCCCATGCATCTCCATGCCCATCTATATACCAAGGATCCACGCTAGATGCTCCTACCCATACCCGAATGAGATGACCTAAAGTTGTGTCTCTATGCGTCGGCCCACACCTGACCAATATCATCACCTCCATCGTCACATCATCATACCCTCCAGTTAATGGATCTTCACTCCAAATTCTCCCTGAGGGATCCGAGAAGTGAATCTCCTTATGTTTTAGCATTGATGCTACCCCTACACTCTTCCTCTGCATCCTCTGTGCCCCACACAAAAGTGAAGAATCTCCAACTCCATACAAGGCACCATCTAGTGGCCTGACAACACCACCTCCTCCGACAAACTCCTGCCAGAATGTATTGATCACCTTGTGATATTGTGTATAAACATCGTACGAAGTCAACCCAAGAACCCTGTCCATAAACTGGTTGGCCACTAGTGCTAACCGAAACTCTCCTAGCGGAGGTGCACACTCAACTGCTAAGTCAAATATACCCTCTATGTTATAGTCAACTAGTATACCTGGGAAATGATAGGTGGTCCCTCCCGGATCCCAATGCCAGTCGAGGCTTCTAGCATCCCTAGTGCCTGGAAACTCCTGTTGAGCTCCTCCTAGGTCCACTACCATCTCCATAGCCCACTCCACCGGGTACCAACTCAGAATCTCTTGCCACTCAACCCCAAGAGAGGGATTGAACGCATGAACTCCCACACATAGAACAACCCTAGCATGTGGTTGTTGCACCCTGTGCAACTCAGGTCATCTCATCTCACTATCCTGGTCAATACATAAAATCTAACTAGGTAGCTCTATCTCTCTCTGTCCAATGGACCAAGGTAACCTAACAATGTTGTCAGCCCCGTTTATGTATGCTTGAAGAGGGCTACTCTCACGCTCCAATGTGCACTCTAGCTGCACCAGTAGGGAATCCAACCACCCGCCAACGTGATTCAATTTGGTTGTGGACTCGGCACAAACCGCTCTCATGCCCTCTAGCTCCTCGTTCTGCTGTAAAATAGCCTCATGCACTAATGTGACCTTCCTTTTTAATGCTAGAAGGTTGGACATAAACTGGTGGAATTTCCGTGGGCATCTATCACCTATAAACTCAGTCACAGCTTCAGATACCTCAACAATTTTTGGCATCTCGTCCATGGGTGGCTCCTCCTCAACAGATGGCTTTATGTGCGTAGGCTTTATCTTCTCCACCAAGGTGTCAACTATGGCCATCAAAGAGGTCTCTAATAAAGGAGACTCTTATGCCACACCGGGTATATCAATGTGCTCCTCACCATCCTGTGGGCTCTCAGCATCATGCTCAACCTTCTTCTCAGGCTCCTGATATCTAAAGCCAGGTCTCCACTAGCAAAAGTTCTCCCTGGTCTCACCCTCTAATTGTCTATGTCATGCCTACTCCTTTTCAGGAGATCTGGTGCCCTGATCTAGTCGACTTTCCTCACATGATGTAGATGGTTTCATCCCCATGGCCTGCTCACCTCTAACGTATCTATTGTAAGGGTGAGGATGGGTTTGGTATGTCACCCTCCTAAATTAGGCTAACTTCTCATCGTTCCAATGAATTCTACCCCAGAATTTTTGCATACTGGATTTCCCTTGAGCCATGGATTTGTCTTCGATTTCACGTCACTATGCACTCATACCCAAAGCTTCCATGATCTTCTGGCTAGTTTCCCATAGTTGGGCCAAGATCATGCTTTGATACCATTGTAATGTCCCAAATGCAGAAAATTTGGAACAGATAGTGATATACAAAAGCAAATGTGATTCATACACAGAAAAATTAAAAGAACAACAAATGCTCAATACACAACAGAAATGTGAACCATCTGAGACATTTTATTAATGGAGTGGAGCAAGTACAATAGTGTAGAAAATGCACCTGGACTTGCCTCAAGGAAAATCTTGATAGAAATCAGGTGTCAGACAGTAATCTCAATGCTGGAAAGAACTGCTCTAATGCTTTGCGTTGTCTCCTAGTAACTACCATTGTTTTTAAAAATGGTTGTTTCGAAACCGACTCGATTGAGTTGGTCCAAGTCATAGCCCCACCGAGTCGACTTGGCCTTTGAACCGGACCGACTGCCCAGGTCGTTACCAAACTGGCCGATTTGGTTAACGACTCGGCCAGCTCAGTAATAACCCGGCCGAGTCCGAGCCAACTCGGTTAGCTCGGTAACAACGGCCGATCAAGTCACTTCAAGGCAATTTTTTTTTTTATTTTTTTTTTGGGGACCCAAAGCCCAATGCAATCTTCCTTTGGGTTCTTTGGGGTCCATTCCCCTCTCCTAAACCCTATAAAACCCACCCAACCCCTCTCATTTCCTCACAGCCATGTCATTGCATTTGAGTGAGAATTTGAGGAAGAGTTTGTGAGGAGTTTTCAAGTTTGTTTTTGGAGTAGCAGTGAGGAGTCTTCAGAAAGCATTGTAGCAGGAGTGAGGAGCTTCTTGGGTAGCCATTGGAGCAGCACTGAGGAGTTGGTTTGTTGGAGCAACCTTGAGGAGGCAGTTTGTGCCTAGAGGTAATTTTTTCACTTGTAAAAATTTGTTTTTGTGTATTTATTTTTTTGTACAAATCTGGAAATTGAAAAGAGTGCTTTTTGGGAAAGAAATGAACATTGAAGAAATGTTATTTTTTTTGTTTTCATTTTCATATTTTGTCCTTTTATTTCCAAGTGAAAAAATGGCACCTAGAGTGAAAGATGTTGCTTGGGCATATGTTGAAATGGTTGATAGTCAAATGCATTGCAATTTTTTCCATAGAAAAATTAAGGAAGGTCCTGGGGGAATTAATAGGCTGAAACAACACTTGGCAGGGATTAGAGGCCAAATTACTCCATGTGAATCACCAGAAATTGGGGATATTAGGAAGGATTTGTTAGCCAACTTTGAGAATTTCAAAGAAGAAAAGGCTAGGAAAAAAGAATTAGAGGTTGAAATTGGGAGGAAGAGGAGTATACAAAAAATTATGGCTACCAACCCCCATTTTGATTTTGAGGGTTCTTCTTCTATCCCTTGTACTGATGCATCCAACCCCTTTTGATATGTTCCTCCCTCTTTGGATTCTATTCAAGAAAAGGGTAAGGGTAAAATGAAAAAGAAGGGTGATATGAATATCAAAAATTATTTCACTGTCACACCCTCCTCTCCATCAGATGCACATGGTCCTCAAGCTAGTATAACTTTGCAACCCACTTTAGATGACCATTGGAAGAAATAATTGAGGGAGACTGCTTGTGATTACATATGTAGATGGTGGTATGATGTTGATATCCCCTTCAATGCTTCCCATTCACCATAGTATGAGCCTATGTTTGATTCCATACATGCTGCTAGAAAAGGCTTCAAAGGCCCTACTATGCATGAGATAAGGGGGTATCGTTTGCAGAAATAAATTTCCTCCATTAATGAGTATTTGAAATATTTCAAGGACTCATGGCAAGAACAGGATGTACCATCATGTCAGGTGGATGGACTGATCAAAGGAACCGTACCATCATAAACTTTCTTATCTTCTGCCCACAGGGAACCATGTTTCTAAAATCAATTGATACATCTGATAAGGTAAAAGATGGACAATTGTTGTTTCAGCTATTGGATGAGGTTGTTGAGGAGGTGGGGGTGGCTAATGTTGTTCAAGTCATCACAGATAATTCCTCTAACTATGTTCTTGCTAGTAAATTGTTAGAGGAAAAACACAAAACCATCTTTTGGACTCCATGTGCTTCACATTGCATAGACCTCATGCTTGAGGATATTGGCAAATTAGATTGGGTCAAAAAGATTGCAGATCATGCCAAAAGCATAACAAAATTTATCTACAATAATTCATGGATTTTGAGCCTTATGAGGAGACACATAGGGGGCAGGGATATTATTAGGCCTGCCATCACTAGATTTGCTACTCATTTTTTGACATTGCAATCTGTGATTTCACAACATAGAAACTTGCAAAAGATATTTTCCAGTGATGAATGGAATCAAAGCCAGTGGTCTCACAAACAAGATGGCATAGAATTGAAAAAGAAATTTAATGAAGAAATATTTTGGAGAAAGGCAGCAAAGATTGTGAAGGTTGCTGAGCCAATGATTAAGGTGTTGCAGTTGGTGGATGGGGAAAGATTGGCTATGGGATTCATTTATGAGGCTATGGATCAAGCAAAGGAGAAAATAAAGAGGGCATACAAGGATAAAGTGGCTAAGTATGGGCCCATTTGGGCAATCATTGATGAAATATGGAACAATCAACTCCATCGCCCTATACATGCAGTTGGGTATTTTTTGAACCCACTGTATCATTATAAAGCTATGGCGGCAGGAGCTTTGAAGGGGGGGTTAGACATGGATTGATTGACTGCATTGATCACATGATCCCATTGGAGTGTGATCGGATGGGGATACACTGACAGGTCACAACCTTCAGCAAAGCCACGGGTACCTTTGGGAAGAACCTAGCAAAGATTGCAAGGGAAGCAAATGAGCCAGGTAAACAAAAATTTCAATTTTCAAATTCTTAATACTTATTTTGATAAATCGTTTATAATTTGAAATTTGGATATAATTTGTAATTTTTTTGACCTAACTCATTACACTCCTATGTTTTTTGCAGCACAATGGTGGGAGGCTTTTGGTAGCCATTGTCCTGAATTGCAAAAGTTTGAAATTCATATTTTGAGTCAAACTTGCAGTGCTACTGGGTGTGAGCGCAATTGGTTTGTCTTTGAGAGGATTCACATGAAGAAGAGAAACCATTTGGATCAAAAATAGTTAAATGATCTAGGCAATGTCCAATACAACCGCTGGCTTCGACGCAACCAATTACTGAACAAAAGACCTGATTCACATCCCATTGTGTTTGAAGACATTGATCCAACATCAGATTGGGTAGTGGAGAGTCATCCAACAGAGTTTGATTCTGATAAGGATATTGATTATGATTTACAAATGGTGGCATCACTCAAACATAATGTTCAGTTAAATGCAGATCCACTTGAACCAGTCTCAGGGCTAGCCCTAATTCATCCAGTTGCAGGCGCTTCCTCTGTTAAACCACGACAGAAGTGTGTATCTCGTATATCTCAGCTTGCAGCTGCTGCACAGCCTGCTAGTGCTACCACTTCTACAGTTGCATTTGGAGATGATGAGGAGGAGGATCCATGGGCTTCCTTATCTAACTCTGATCCAGAGGTTGAGCCAGATGATGTTGGCTCCTCTAGCAGTAGCCAGTAGTACTGGTCACAGTTTACTTTTGTTGTAGAGGCCATTTCTAGCCTCCTTGGTTATGTGTTTTTGTTTTGATCTCTATAGCATCATCATGTATGTATTGGATAGTGCACTAGGTTCCATTTTGATATAATGGATATATTCATGAGCCTACTTTGATTATATGTTGTCTTCTATCTATATTCTAATGTTGTGTGTTTAGAAACATGAGTGAAAATCTTTAAAATTATGTTTTTTATAAAATAAAATAAAAATATTTAATGTATCTTTTTACAATGACCGAGTCATTGAAATCGAGCCAGCTGAGTCAATACTGAGATGAAGTCAGAGTCAACCATCGGCCGAGTCGGAGTCAGACTCGGAGTCGGAGTTTTAAAACATTGGTAACTACAATTGTTCCCTGGAAAGGAGCTACAAGAAACCCCACCTTTGGTGCTCAGATAGTGATGAAACATCAACCACAAATTCCTTAGCCAAAACCCAGATATGGTTTGGCCCGATTTTGACCTCCCAAAATCGACCCCCACAAGCGCTGTGCAATCCCCAATAATTCTACACTGTCCAATGCAAAGATATGGCTAAAAAACCCACTTCTAGTACTTAGAAAATTATGAAACTTTATATATGGAATCCTTGTCAAGAACCCAAAAAAACCCAAAAATGGTTTGGCCAGATTTTGACCTCCCAAATTCGACCTCTTCTATGGCCCACGCCCTCTAAACAGCTCCAAAAATACAACCTGCAAGGAATGACCACAAATTCCTCTTCCAAGCTATGAAATGTAAGAAAACATCACTCCAAATATCTCCTCGAACCTCGACGACAAAGCTCAGCCTCAAGGACTGATACTATACCCAACAAATGAGCTCCCACAAACTGCCTTTGCGCTAGCCCAAGTAGTGTGAAAGTCACACTGCCAAGCCAGAAGCTTAATCAGCTCTCAAACTCTCCTAGATGTTGAAAATCCTCCCTAGCCTCCTCTCTGAAAATTCTCACGTCAAATCTCCACTTCTAATCACCACCAATGAACTCGGCCTCCTCTCCACTGCGTCCCCTAGTAATACACACAACCTGGAAGGGAATGCTATCGCTAGGAATCACAATGTGATACTCCTCCTGAAGAAATGAAGAAAACCTTCCTAGGGTGGCACTTGAAGTGCCCTGAAGAAAGGGTGAGCTCTTTGCCTAAAGAACTTGTGTTAAACATCCAGTGACTTGGCTAAGCAGCTCGAGAAACCAAAGAGAAATCGATATACTCCAATAAGATGAATGAAATGAGGAGAGCTACCTTCCTTAAATAGATTTCATGGAGAACTTTTCCCTCCAATTTTACCTCCATATTGGGCCCTCACTTAACCACCTTCATGCAAATCGAACTAGGAAGTGTGTCTTTCCCTAGTGTGGGTGGCCCCCATGTGTAATTTAACCACAACAAAATAACTTCTCCTAAGTCTAATCTCCTAATAAAAAAATCAAATGGACCGCATCACCTCAAAAATCGGCCCCAAAATATAGAAATTAATCATGTTCCAAAATAATTTAGGAATGGACATTACATTTGGTCACCCCCTTCTGTGCATTCAATCACCTTCCAAGTTCCCTGACATCCCCTATCTCGGGCGGTCCATCCCTTGGCAAGGTTTCCTCGCATCGAAAGTTCGAAAAACCAAGGCATATACCTGCCTCAAACCATCATACCGGTCATAGCATTGTCTTGGAAATTAATGGACACTATTGGCTACCAGTGTCCCATAATGGCCCTACTCCTGAAGTGTTTTACTAGCATATAGATGTCTATTCCAATTCCTTTCACTATTTCTTCTAACATTCTTTGATAGCCAATTCCAATCACCCAAACTGAGCATTCCCATGCTTTCCTATACCAAGCGCATAATTTCCATTAGATTCAAAACGAATTGAAATAAATTCACATCATACCTCATTGGTAGCTTGTCAACAAGGTACACCTGCAATTCTGTTTACTTCTTGTCAAACAAGTCAAACTAGCTCTTTGACGAAATCGTTATGTATAGGCATATCACATCTTGTAGCTCAAAATGAAACCATTATAAATCACATGTAACCATCATAAACCATAATCATATATCACATATAATCATCATAAATCAAAGTCATAGATCACATGAATAATAAAACTGAAGTAAAATATTGATACTTATCCTGTAATCGATCCTTAGCTTCTACCTTTATCATTTGTCATTTTCGTACACACATTGGATCGGTTGCCACACCTGAAAAACACCCCATCCCTTCTCTTCAACCACGTGCACATACACATTTTATACATCACACACATACACCCACGCATGGCACACAACCCATACAATACACACCTACACCTAACGTACAACACGACACATACACCTGCATCCAGTGTGCGTCATAACACATACACCTACACCTGGTGTATAACACAATACATATACATACACAAAGTACAACACAACGAATACACATGTCACAATACCACAACTATGTACTACACATACATAGTACCATGCGTACACAAAATAACATGTACAACATGCACACAATACCATATGTGCACAACACAGCATGTACGACATGCACACCATACCACTTGTACAACATGTACACAGTACCACTTGTACACAACACCACCTGCACAACATGTACAAAGCACCACATGCACACAACACCACTTGCACAACGTGTACACCGCACCACATGTACACAACACCACATGTACATAACACCACATGCACGACATGTACACAGTACCCCATGTACAAAATGTACACGACACCACATGCAGATAGCACCACATGTACAATCATACACACAACACCACATGTACATGGCACCATATGTACAACATGCACACCACACGAAATGTACACAACACTGCATATGCAACATGCACAAAGCACCTTATGTACACAGCACCGCATATCCAACATGTGCACAACACCATATGTACACATCACCATATATCCAAGATGCACACAACACCATCTGTACATATCACTGCATGCACGCAACATCATAGGTACAACATGTACAACATATATACAAAAATAGTACTGCACATCAATAAACCACACACTGACTCTACCAAGCAACCTTGCTTCTAATGTCTTTCCACTATTCATGCATGTTCCAACATGTCGTCAATCACACTGCTTCCATTTCACTGATGTATCCCTCAGCATTACCTATCAGTAACATAAACACAGGCATAGTACAAGCATGTAATATCAATTTATATCCACATGATAATGAACTTGTAGATTTGTTAGTACTAATATTCCCACTTGATTCCCCATAACACTAGGAATGTATCATGCCATTCACTTGCATAAGAAATCATTCCTCCATAAGAATGATCCCTAACGACCCTATCAAATAGTGACATAGATACATACATACATACATATATATAAACATTAGGATAAAATAATCATTATCCTATTAGAAAATGACATACTATATACATATAAACATTATCATTAAACAATCGTGATTTTTGATGACCCTGTTAGACAATGACATACATGCATACATGTATACATATATATACATCAACATAATCATGATCACAACATAATTACCGAATAAAATAAGGTCAAGGTTAATAGAAATCCCTTTATTCGTGCACAGCATGCACAACATTGAGAATAACACTTCCCCACATAGCCAAGGCATCTAATGCCTCAAATCCATTTACCTTACCTTTCATGTTACCTTTCTCATGATTGTCCTCTCACCATCCATGTACACCAATGGACCCAACCAATCCAATTCACTATCATACTCTTGCCTTCAGCTGCCCTTACTCATGCACCAAGCTTCATCTAAGTCTTGCATCACATGTTGGGTTTCATTCAGCTATCTTCGAGCTCCATTAACTTTCCTCCTTCCCAACCAATTCCCAAGACCCTCAAAACATAAAAGGCAAGAACAAGAAACAAACTAGAAGAAAACCATGAAAACCAATAGCAATATGACACCGCAAACAAAGTGGCAAGGCCTTGCACTAGACATAAACAAAGTCGCAAATCAAGCACAACAAATCAAAAAATACCAAAAGCACAAGACTGACAACAAACACCATGACTCAATCCCAAAGGTTCCCAGTGCTTCCAAAGGAAATCTCAACCTGAGGCTTCTTCAATATTTCACGGCAATCTCTTTGCCATGTAATCCCCTGCAACATACTGCCATAAACACATAACTATCAGTGCATAAATAAACATAGCAATATATTCGTTACCTTACCTCGTTGTACCTAGCACGTTGACCTGTAACTGAACTCATACATCAATCATCTTTAAAGGGACTCCATTCCCTTTGATGAATCCAGCCATAGCTGAAAACCAGCTTAATATATCTGTCAAATACATGTTTAGGAATATAACATATATCCACATAATATCATACAAAATCTAGGTTAAGAAGACTTCTTGTATTCAAAGCATTCATTCACTTGGAATTGTGTTTTCCAAACATAGTCAAAGGAATTCTCAACCAATTTATTTCTTTTACCTTTTTACCTTGTTGTAATTGAGTCTTACTATGTACTGTCACATCACTCAATTGTTAATTATATAAACACATCAACTATTACCTTGTCTTGCTAATACCAAGCATGTTTCCCTGCAACTTCTCACACATGTCAGTCACACATTCCAAAGATCAATACATCATATCTATAAATTTGAAATCAACCTTTACCAAGTCTAACAACCATGTCAGAATCAACAATCAACTCACATTCATCCGTCAATATATAATGCTACAACTATCACCTACTTACACTCAAGTACATATCAACTTTCTCAACACATATGTGTTAGTACAACCATCTTAAAGCAATATCATTTCTTCATGCAATCTTACAAACACATACTCATATCATGCAATTAATCAACATTCAAACAAAAGATAAACGACATAATAGGCACCAAACACTCAAAAACCAATTAGACGACATAATAAAAAATTCAAGCACCAAGTAGACTAAATAAGCAAACTCATACCTTAATGTATCTCAAGGGAGGATATCTTGTTTGCACAATCAATCTAGATTAGTACGATATAACTTCACAACATATCATCTGAAACATAAATAAGATCATGATGTCAATAACAGTAACTAGTTAACATGTCCACGTCATAAACTCATAAACAATTGTCATTCATGCATAACATCCACATATGCATAGTCAGTCTGGATTAGTACAACATAATATCACAAATAGGTTGAATCATACATGAATTTCATAACCCTAACCATCTGCATATGCCAATCCAAATTAACACGATATATATAACTTCAAGATCTCAAATGCAATGAGCATACTCATCATGCATATGATCACAATGCATACAACAACAAGTTACTATCATTCATGACTATCTGACATATGTGCATATGATCACACGGATTCACATATATCATACATGTAATCGTAAAACCATAGACTAACAAACATGTACATAACCCTAATGCTTATAAAAACCATTAACTAACATACATGAATACCACCATACAAACTTGTATGATGATCTGCTCATACCCCAAAGTCTAGTGTTGCAACCTCGCTCTGATGATATGCATCTCTTGCTTCATCTCAGCCAACACATTAGCATCATAACATACCAATAGCATAATTATGACACAAGACCATAACAATTACCATCAAAATGCATCTCTTAACTACTATATATGCATAACCATGACCATGATAATGCATGCATAACAACATATAGACATTGACATGCATAACAAATTCATAGACAACCGACATGCATTCATGACAAATACATCCTAACAACAACAACATCAACTCCTACATGTCAACACAACTATAACAGTGACCACTATCATGCATACATAACAAGAACATATACAACCTACATGCATGCACAACAAACACATCCTGCCATCTAGTCCAAGTGTTGAACCATGCTCTGGTACCACTTTGTAACACCCTCCTCCCACATTTACCCAAGCTAACCGGTCCACTGGGGTAAACATGTGACGAGAGGCTACTATGATGTGATTGAACTCCCCAAGTATAGTTAAGGAAGTGGAACAGAGAAACACAACCAAACTGGCCTTTCCCAGGAGCTACGGACCCTTCAGGAGGTAACCAAACCTTCCAAATACTTAACCCCTGAGACAAATTATCTTTTAAATGTCCTAGGGCCTCATTTTCTCACATGACAAGGCATTCATGTGACCAAATCTTTCCAGTCACTCCCACAGCAAGGGCATGCCAATGAATGTGGACTTTTCCAGACAATTTTGAGCCAATGACCCTAGATTTTGTGCCACTTTTTTAGGCGTAGGAATGAGGCCACCGCCCATAACTTCATGAAACCTTCAGAAATGATAAATGACATTGAAACAAAGGTACTAATACAAAAACATGACCAACTACTTGATTGGACCTCTACTAGCCATGACATACATTTCGTCAAACATGTCACAAATATGCAATCTACAAGTCATAACAACATATTTGAGCATAGGCTTCTCATACTTATCTGAGATTTGCAAAGAAGCATTGGCTGAACGAAATATTTCTTTCAGTCAATCACCCTCGTGCCATATTCCAAGCATGAAGGAGAGACTTAAAACCAAACCAAACCAGGTTTCCTCAAGCTTTACCTCAATCCCCACTGGATCACTAGGCCCTAAGAAAGCATGGATGCCATAGGATTTCTCCACCTACACCATGAGCAATTTGCACGTATCCTAGTCTCTAGGCTTTATCGTAGATCCTGCCATACAACGATCGAGGATTCTAGGCCTAATCAAGACTCCACCCTCCAGGATTTACCGTATATCCTACCATTCACTGGTCTAGGATTCCTAGGCCTGATCGAGGGCACACACCTCTAGGATTCACCATATATATCATTCATCGGTCGAGGATTCCTAGGCCCATCAAGGCACATAAAATCTAGCTTTACCGCAATCCCAGTTCGGTTCATGGATTCATAGGCCTTGTGTTATTTCTTTTAGAGACCACCTTACTCAGTTTCGAAACCATCTGACAATCCAACTTAATCAAATAAAAGATAAGCCATCAAACCATGGTTATTCCGAAAATGGAAAGGCAAGGTTGAAGAACATCGTCACACTTGGAAAAACCTATGCTAATGACAGCAAGAGAACCAAATACACACATGTGTGTACCATGAATTCCAAAACTAGCAAGGAAATCACACATGCAAATCGATACCTACCAATAATCTCATTGTAGTTGTTTGATCCTGCACTTCCTTGCTTGATATTTGACTTCTTGGTCCTTCCTTTGTTTTCCTTGATCCAATGCTAGAGTGCTCAAAGAATGCTCAGTGTCCAAGAGTGTAAGAGAGAGAATAGAGAGAGAGCTCCAAAACTAAACTAACAAAAGGTACCAATTGATCCTCATAAGCCTTTTTATTAATCATGCCTCTATTTTCTTCAATTTTCCATTATTTTCCTTCAATTTCCTCCTCACATGCAACCTGTGACCTTTCACCTCCCTTTTCTCATAATTTCCTTTATTTTCATAAATAAAATGCCACTTGCATTTTCAAATCCTTTGCCAATTTCCTTATCCATAATAAACCAAATGAACACCCCACTAGGATGTTTTGCCCAACATTCAACTTAGATCATGACCTTGGTCTTATATTTTTTTACATTGATTTTAACTAGGGTTGTTATAGATTACAAGATGTTCTAAACCCTTTATCTTTGTATATTTATCTAATGAGGACATATTTTATAGTTTAAGCTGAGAATGAATATTATTTAGAGAAGCTTGCAGCTTTGAAGCTACAATCTCATATTTTGTCAGAGAGGAATATATCATTTCTCCAGCTTGTTTGTGTAGATCAACTTTATCTATGGGGTGAATTTTCTTTGTATCAAAAGAAAATACTGAAGTTTTGTAATCTTCTGCACTTTTAGGAACTGGAACCTTTGGCTCAATAAATGCCAATAGAAATTGTCCTCTGTCAGGGTCTAGCATAGACATCAATCTGGTTTGGGTAATAGAATATTGTTTCCAAAACTTAGAATAGTTGGCAGTCTATAGTGCTTCATTCTTCTTTTTCATTCTTTGAATCTAGCAAAAATGCTTTGCTAACATGAAGAATGGAAAGCAAATGAATCAGGAATTGTTTATTCAGTTTGTTGCAGAGAAAACACAGGCTTGTTTGATAACATGATTGTAGTAGATACCTTTGGATTTCTGAACTTTGATGATTCTTCCCCTATATTCATTGTCTTTCTCCTTTTGAAAAGTTTAAATCCTATTGGTTTAGAACCTGAACCAGTAGGGGACATACTCTCACTTGGTCTTTTTAACTCTTATTCTTTCAGTTTTGGAGTCTCTAAAGTTGTTTGACTAGAAATCTTCTCTTCAACCTCTTGCAAAAATTTTTACTCCCATACTTCTTGATTTTCATACTAATCAATTTCTAGTTTTGATATATCAGTATAGAGAGATGACTCATGTTCAATTCTAATGGATGAAATTACTCCCAAAGGGTCGTAAGGCTAGCTGAAACTTAACTTGAATTTCATTTGTCTCAATAAACTCTCAACCTCCTTGCATTTTTCTCTAGTGTTTACTGTGAATGGACCAACTTGAGCTTTTAACTTTAACTGGGCTTTTTGCGTCCTAGACACAAAATGAATTTCATCCATATTCATCATTTTCCTTATGAACTCTAGAGAAAAAAATCCTCATGGGCACAAAAACTGGCATTTTATATGGTGGCAATTCACAACCATAAACTCTAATTTCTGTAAAATTTCGATATAGGTATCAATCTCCCAACTTTGACTGTTCACTAAGATGTAAAATTCTTTTAATTTCTATAGATAATCTTGGAACTGAATCATTGTTTGTGAGACACAATAACAAATATAAAAATTGATCTACAAAATCACTAAAAGAATACTCTTCTCAATTTCTTTTAACCAATGAAGTTTCGTGGATGACCGATTGTGACATTCCTTGTGAATCAAGCTTTTGAAGAGGCATTTTGAATATTTCAACTTGATGATATAAAAATAAATACACCAATATTGATTCATGCTTGAAATATCCCTCTACACTAAATTTTAGAAACTTTTCATGGATGATATCTGAAATAAACTAGCTAAAATTGAAAAGGACCGATGGTTTTTTACCAGATGAAAATAATGACAATAACCCTAAAATGACTTCATCAACCCATTGATCACTTTGGTAACCTACGAGACAACAAACCATAGAAATAATATGTCTGGACATTTCTGGAAATATTTCTGAAGGATATGGTGGATTAATTTGTGGTAATTTTGAACCTTCAGGCAAAAATGATTCAAAAATATTGGCTCACTGCTGAAAAGTGAGTTTCTAGTAAATTTCCATCAAGGAATCAACTGAAAATGGGTGAAGGAAACTTTGAGGGTTTATCTACAGGAAAATAGATTCTAGGGTTATTAAAAATAGAATTTCATTATTTCGAGCAACTATGGCTCTTTGACTTGGCAAGTAATGATTTCCACACCAGGTAATGAATTCTGGAAAACAATGAGTTTGAGGGAAAATGAATTTGGGTAACATGGACTCCCAAAAGTAAATTCATCACTAGAATCTTCAAACCTATGAAATGCCCAATTGTGTAGCTCTTGTAGGTTGAATTCACACTTGGTTTCTATAATTTTAAACTCAGTGCCTACTAGGGGGAATTCATCTATATTAGGCATGGGGGGGAGCATTGGGCTTTCAACAAAAATCTTGGATTTACCCTCTTGACTAGTCATCTCAAAAATAAGAAGAGAATGGAGAATTAAAGTACTTGGTGATCTGCTAAATGATAGAAGTGGTCGACTATATAATTTAAAATCTTAGTGTCACTGAGCAATTCTACAAATCTTATTGAGATATAGGAATGATAAGGAAATGATGGGTAATTGGGTTTATCAAAGTGGGTTTTCAAATAGTCATTATCAAATTTAAGGCTCTGCGCGTCAATAAATGGCCATCAGGATGTTGGCGGGAGGAATTTATTAATTTAACATATCATTAAATTATTGGGAAATATGGTGAAGGTTAATTTGACGAAAGTGGCGACAGCGGGAGAAAATGGCAGGAGTGAAACTGGAGACGGAAGTGGTTTGCGAGGGGGAGTGTGGTGGTAAGCACTTTTTGAGAGGGGGGGTCCCGCAATTCATATGTGCCCGACATGTAACCTCTAGTGGTTTGAATACTTTGTGGACCACCTCCCCCCCGATAAACGTTGAGAATGTGGGGGCTACCACAATTCATTTTCATGCATTGATAGTGGTGGGAGAAATCATGGGCATCGAAACTTGCACACTTAATAACGGTGGCGGCAATTTATTTAAAATATGCACTAATTAAAGTTTATTTGCATCGAAATAAAATTACATCGGCATTTATAAAATATGCCCGCTTTATTACAAAGTGCACAATTTAACTATTTTTTTTGAAATACAATTTAGAAAATAAAATGCAGGAGTAAAAAGAATTAAAACATAGGCTCCATCTGGGGATTGTTTCCCCCTACAGGATGCAAAGAACCTGCAGATCCATGTGCCTTCTCCTCTGGTTATGGAGTCATTGTTGTAGAAAAATCAGACTTGCTATGGAAAAATAAATCAAAATATTTATTTACAATGATGATAACAAAAACTTATTTAGTATTGGATGTAATGCTTTAAATATTGCCCATTAACCGGAAATGAGGAATATTCACCCTCCAAATTCCAAAGAATGAAGATATTATTTCCTTTGACTTCCTAAATGTTGAAAGGTCCCAACCATAGATTGTCCAACTTTCCATTGTCTCATTTTTCTTCTCTTCTTGCATCCCATCTTAGAAATAAGTCTCCCTGTCTGAAATCTCTTTCTCTAGCCTTTTTGTCAAACAAACTTTTCACCTTGTTCTGATATTGTAGGAGTTTGTGTTGGACTTCTTCTCTATCCTGATTGAGTTCAATAATTTGATTGATACTTTTTTAGAGATCACCGATTTCTTCATAAGAATCCTGTAAAAGCTTCATGACTGAAAATGCTAATTGAGTAGGGAAAATGGCTTTTGTTCCATAAACAAGTTGGAAAGGAGATTTATGAGTGGATCTCTTGGGTGAAACTCTATTTTCCCATACTGCATACTTCAAATGACTGTCCCAATTTATTTTATGATCTTCTAAAACCTTCTTAATGACTTTAATCAAACTTTTATTTGATGACTCTGCTATTACATTCCCTTGTGGATAATAAAGTGTAGAGTGATGTAATGAAATTTGATATTTTTTACAAAACTCAATCATTTTAATGGAACTAAAAGCTTTAGCATTATTTGTAACTATTCGTCTTGGACAACCCAATCTAGACAAACTATTTTCTTCAATAAATTTCATGACCATAGAATCAGTTGCATTTTTTACAAGAATAGCCTCCACCCATTTTGCGAAGTAACCAGTTGTTGTAAGAATCCACTTGTGTTGATTGTTGGAAGAAGGAACTATTTCACCAATAAAATCTAGGCCCCACTGCAATAAAGGAGCTTCAACCGAAATTGGAATGAGAGGAAGGGCAGCTAATATTTGTTTTCCTACAAAAAATTGACAAGGAATATAACTTCGTACCTTTAAACCAACTTGAGAAAACAACTTCAGCTAATAGAATCTTGCTTTCAATATATTATGTGTTGTTGCTTTCCAAGCATAATGGCCTCCACACATTCCTTTATGAAACTGTTCAATCACCCCTTTTGTTTCACTTTCAGTCAAACACAGCAAAAGAATATTCAATGGGTCCTTCCAATATAGATTTGGATTTATTATACAATATTTCATTGCTCTAAGCTTAAGAGATGTGCATTGATTCTTCGTGAAATGAATAGGATATTCAAAATCTCACAAAAAATGTATAATGTCCTTATACAATCTGATAATAGATATTTTTCATCAATATGCAAAGGAAGTGGTACGAGCGGTGAATTGGAAGAAGGTCCTTGTGTATTCTTCTCCTCTAAAACATCTAAAACGTGCATGATTGAATTGATGCCCAAAACTTTACAATTTTATTTTTCCAATATCTTATCTAGACCTTGTCCCTTGACTATCTTTGTTGGCTTGATGTCCAAATCAAACTCCAAAATCTTAGCAATCCATCTCCCCCTTTTCCTGTCTATATCAGGTTGTGTCAGAATTATTTTTACTGCATGGCTAGGTACATAAGCAATTATAGGAGAATGCAACACATAAATTCTAAAAGCTTTCAAAGCTTGAACTAGAGGATAGGCATGTTTTTCAATTATGTCATACTTCAATTCTACATCTCTCATAACTTTGCTAAATAAATAAATTGCCTGCTCATGATGGTCTTCATTTTTTTGCAATAAAACTGTTGATATTGGGGTGTCTAATGCAAAAGAGAAAATATTGAAGAGCTTTGAATAATCAAGACTGGAAAGCACTGGTCCTTCTAAAATTGCTTTCTTAATTTGAGAAAATGAAGTTTATCTTGTGCATTACATTTTACTTCATGATTTTTCTTAAGCATATTAGTAATATCTTTGACAATATCAACATAATTAGGTATGAACCTTCTTAAAAAAATGAATTTACCAAAAAAAACTTGAATATATTTCTTTGCTCTGGGTAAGTTGATTAATTGGATTGTTGAGACTCTTTTAGGATCAATTGTGACTCCTTCCTTTGAAATGATATGTCCTAACAATTTCCCTTCCTTCATGGCAAATACTAATTTTTTGGGATTGAGGGAAATTCCAAATTTCCTGCATCTTTCAAAAACTTTCCTTAAGTGTTTAAGGTGTTGTGCATCTAATTCTGAAAAAAATGTAAGATCATCAAGATAAATTACCATGAACTTATTTGTTTCTCCCACAAATGCCAAGTCCATTGCTCTTTGAAATGTTTACCCTGCATTTGTCAAACCAAAAGCCATTTTATCATAAATGAAAGTACCTCAAGGTGTAGCAAAAGTTGTATTTTCTCTATCTTATTGACTGACCAATATCTGATTGTATTCAGAAAAATCATCTAACATTGAAATCCTATCAAAACATGTAACTCTCTGAAGCAATTGATCCATCTTTGGCAGTGGATAGTTATCCTTCAACGACAACTTGTTCAGATTTCTAAAGTCAACACACAGTCTGATTTCTCCATTCTTTTTCCTAACAGGAACCAAATTAGCTATCCATTCAGAATATCTTAAGGGAACAATATTTTTTTCATCTAGAAATTGCTTTACTTCTTTCTCAATAATTGGCAGCAAGATAGGATTGATTCTTCTCAGTTTTTGATGAAATGGCTTAACTCCTCGTTTCAAAGGAAGTTTGTGTTCAATAATAGTTGTATCATAAGTTTTCAAATATTCATATGACCATGCAAATACATCTTTGTATTCTTTAAACAACTTGATATATTTATCTTTGATATCCTATGGCAGAGTTGCTAATATTTTGATATTTCTTACTTCTTTTGCAGTACTAATATTTCAGTCTTGTATATTTTCCTATTGTGAGTTTGACATTGACGATCTTGAAACATCAATATGATCAAACAATTTATCAAGAGGAACTAGGCCTTTAGAAATGTAATTATTAGACAATTGTATTATATCGTGATCAACTATTTTTTGTTTCAAATTTGCATCTGAATCAATAATACTTTCTTTTACCACTACACTATTTTTTTCTTCAATATGTGAGCAAGAAAACTCCTCAATAGTTTGCAAAAAATCCTTCAATTGTTCATCATCCTCAAAAACTTTTCAGTGTCTTAAGTTATCAGGGATAGAAGGTCTGTACTTAATTTCAATTTGATACTGTAGTTGTAGGGAATTTGTAATTTTGAAAGTACTTGCGAAAACTGCCAAGGAATCTGAATGCATGTTGCCTTCTCTTGGTATGGCTGAGATGTTAAAAGCTTGAAAGTAATTCTCCACACAGTCCCATACTTCATTTTTGTAAGCTTTTAATCTAGGATGTTTTGTTTGACATAGATTCTAACCTACTTCACTATCGATTATGAATCACCAAATAATGTCAAATTTTGCACCTTCATTTTCTTGGCTAGATCTAATCCCAATATTAAAGCTTCATATTCTGCCACATTGTTAGTGACCTCAGAATATAACTTAAAAGAATGAGTGATACTTTTATTTTCAGGTGAAATCAAAACAATCCTGGCTCCAGCCCCATCTCTAGAGAAAGCTCCATCAAAGTACATTTTCCATATATCATTCTCTGAATACTGAGGAACACTTACAGTGTCTTCAATTATGTTTTGTACATTGCACTCATCATTTACAACTAAAATAAAACACCCTAAATCTTGATCAATTGCATATATAGGGTGATTTACTACTTGATTAGCATTACACACAATATTTATAAACCTCACTTCTCTATACAATCTTAGATGTTCTCCTCCATAAACAGGGATGGTAGTGTAAGACATATCCATTTGTAAGCTTCCTCCAAGCTTAGCACAACATGATCTTGATAATAGCATACCAAATTTAGGATGGATATCCGTAACTACTATATCCATTACTATACTCTTTACAGGAATCTGGGCAAGGGTGACAACCTGATCTTTGATTAACCCCAAACATGGCACTTTCTTTGAACCAAATGTATACAAATCATGATGGGGCCCAGTGATTTGCAACTGAATCTAGTCCATAATAATTATGAGAGGCACCGAAATGTAGCATATAGTTGTACAAAATAAAGTCATGAACTTTTAAAGTGACATAGAAAGGTGGAACACTTTCATCCATCTAATATAGGATAGGACCAAAAACCACAGAAGGTTTCTCATCCTGTAGGCTAATCACATATCCTACTAGTGTAGCCCCTTACTACTAGTGTACCCCTTATTGTTATTAGTGTAACCCCTTATGGTATTGTTGTGCCCGTTTAGTCCCCATGTTGTTATTATTGTGCCCCATAGAAGCTCACTATTGTTATTGTTGTGCCCCTACAATATTATTGTTATGTAGGCTCTAATTATATTGGGACCACTTAGACTCCTATATATAAAAAGTAGGTATTGTCATTTGTATCATCCAAGAATTATTCATTTGTGTAATGTAAAGGAGGTTTCCCCCTCGAAGAGGCTGATTTTGAAGTTGTTGACCTATCTTTTCTATCTTTTTGTGAGCTGGTTTCATAACATTTGGTATCAGCTTTGGATTCTAGGGTTTCACTGCTCCAAACAGGTTATCGTGGAATTTGTGCTATAACTTTTTTCTAAGACGTTTCAGAAGCTAAAAAAAACCCATTTGGGCCGAAATCTCATTGAACCTCAGGTCTGAATTTCAGATCTTGTCTCGCTATAGTTTCGGAGAAATGATCTGCGGAAGTTAGGGTTTTTGCAAGCTCCAAAATTCCATCTCAAACATGTCATCGTGTAATTTTCGCTATAATTATTTTTCTACAAAGTTATAGACTCTGAAATTAAAACCCATTTGATTCGAACTCTTGGTGAAGCTCAAAACCGAATTTCAAAACTTGTTTCACTATATTTTCGGAGATATAGTCTAAGACATTTACGGTTTCTACAGGCTCCCGAATTACATCCCAAACAGGTGGCTTTCGTAAAATTGTCATAACTTTCTCTCTGAGCATCAAATTTAAATTTTGTAAGAAGTTACAGAAATAGGATAGATTGTACTTTTCTGCTAAAAAAAAAAATCTGGTCTGAAGGTCGAAACAGTGACATGTGGTACTTCATACAAGTTCGCTCTACTGAAAAAATATATAATCAGGTCACCTTGGGAGGTTGGGAAAAACTATCTCTTGGAGAATCCAATTTCGATGAGATTGGTGGCATTGGAAGGAAGACACAAAGGGATACTGGAGGTCATAATTGTAGACATTGGAGATCCGAAATTTCAGAGATGCAACAGATTCAAGATCGAGATGCTAAAAGAAAGAAAAAGAATGACTCGAATCAAGAAAATAGAAACACCTAGTAAGAAAAATTGGATGGATGATTTGAACAATGCGATCAAACCTAAGATAAATAGTTTCATATGTGCCATGGAAGCTAATATCAGTGGTAGGGAATCAAATTTGAAAAAAGGCATGGAAGATTTGAAGAAAGACATGGAAGATTTGAAGAAAGACATGGAAGGTTTGAAGGAAGGTGGGACAAAGTTGTTGCAAGAAAGGCCTCCTAATGACGAAAAGGTAGTAGAGGAAACTCATGATGAGAAAAAAAATAAATGTTAATCATGATTTCATAGAATCTAACATTGGATTGAAGACCCATGATATTCCAAATATCGATATGAGGAAATTTGATGGCAAGGATCCCATAACATGGATTCTACAGATGGAGAAATATTGTGATCTACAAGATGTGCAACTGTTACAAAAGGTACGTATTGCATCTTTATATTTAGAACCGAATCATTTTTTATGGTATAAAGGGCTTTGTTCTTGTAAACCACTTGTCACCTGGTCAATTTTCACGGAGGAAATGATAGCACATTATGAGTATACAAAGAGCAACACCTTCTTTAGCCAATTGATAAGTCTCAAACAAAAGGGTTCAACGATAGAGCACATTGAGGACTTTCAGAAATTGAATGTAAGGGTAAATGATATTCCAGAGAAGCAGAGGATTGATGTCTTCATAGTAAAGGATAACATTCAACATGAGGTTCATCTTTGGGAACCTAATTCATTGGAGAAGGCATTCAGGTTGGCAAGAAAAATTGAAAGCAAAATTATGGCAACAAGAAATCCTACCATTCACAATTATAAAAATGGAAGTGTTGTTTCTCCTAGCCTTCCACAACCTACAAGGTTGACACCACAACAATTGGAAGAAAAGGGATAAAATGACCTTTGTTACAGATGTGATAGAAAATACACTAAAGTTCATAAGTGTGCTGAGAAGAAATTATTTTACATTGATTGTGCAAAGGAGGAAGAAAAGGATCAAGAAACGTCAAAAGAAGAGGATATACACCAAGAACCAACCCCAAAGAAAGAAGAAATGAATCCGACTATATATTGTAATGCATTTGTAGTAATTACCACTCCTCAAACTCTCAAGATAGAAGGACATGTCAAGAAGAAAAAGGATAACCTCACTTTCACACATAATCGAATGAAACAACAGGCAGATCAACATCGCAGTGAAAGAAGTTTTGACATAGGAAACTAGGTATTTTTACGACTACAACCATACAAAGAAATGTCCCTCAAGCAAGCTAAGAAGGATACTAAATTATCACCAAAGTACTATGGTCCTTATAAATTGTTGCAAAAGATTGGTACTATCGCATACAAATTGGAGCTTCCTGCATCTTACCGAGTGCCCCCAGTTTTCCATGTTTTAGGCTTAAAGAAGGTTATAAGTGACAAGGTCCCAGTTCAAACAATATTGTCGGAACTTAACGAGGAAGGAAAACTCAGAACCTGAAGAAGTCACGGAAACAAGAACCTGACAGCTACAAAATCGATCAATTTCAGAGTATCTCAACAAGTGGAAGAACTTACCTGCTAAATATTCCACATGGAAGGGCAAGAATTTTATACAAAAGCATCTAGAACTACTCAAGCGTTGAGGACAACACTCTTTTAAGAAGAGGGGCATGTTAGGTCCCTATACTACTAGTGTAGCCCCTTATTGTTATTAGTGCAACCCCCTTATGGTATTTTTGTGCCCATGTAGTCCCCGTGTTGTTATTATTGTGCCCCATAGAAGCCCATTATTGTTATTGTTGTTCCCTTATAATTTTATTGTTATGTAGGCTCTGATTATATTGGGGCCACTTAGACTTCCTATATATTAAAAGTAGGTATTTTCATTTGTATCATCCAAGAATTATTCATTTGTGTAATGTAAAGGAGGTTTACCCCTCAAAGAGGCTAATTTTGAAGTCGTTGATCTATCTTTTCTATATTTTTGTGAGCTGGTTTCATAAAATTTTGGTATCAAAGCTTTGGATTCTAGGGTTTTGTTGCTCCAAACAGGTCATCGTGGAATTTGCGCTATAACTTTTTTCTGAGACATTTTAGAAGCTATGAAAAACACCCATTTGAGCCGAAATCTCGTTGAAACTCGGGTCTGAATTTCAGATCTTGTCTCGCTATAGTTTCAGAGAAATGATCTGCGAAAGTTAGGCTTTTTGCAAGCTCCAAAATTCCATCTCAAACAAGTCATCGTGGAATTTCCGCTATAATTATTTTTCTACGAAGTTACAGACTCTAAAATTAAAACCCATTTGATTCAAACTCTTGGTGAAAGCAAAGCCTGAATTTTAGATCTTGTTTCACTATATTTTCGGAGATATAGTCCAAGATATTTAGGGTTTTTGTAGGCTCTCGAATTACATCCCAAACAGGTGACCTTGGGAAAATAGTCATAACTTTCTCTCTGAGCATCATATTTAAATTTTATAAGAAGTTACAGAAATATAACGGACTGTACTTTTCTATGTATTTTTTTCAGGTTCGAAAGTCGAAACAGTGACACGTGGTACTTCGTACAAGTTCGCTCTACTAAAAAAATATATAATCAGGTCAACTTGGGAGATTGAGCATAACTCTTTCTTGGAGAATCCAATTGCAATCAGACTGGTGGCATTGGAAAGAGAACACAGAGGGCTACTAGAGGTCACAATTTTAGACCTTGGAGATCTGAAATTTCAGAGATACAACAGATTCAAGATCGAGATGCTAAAAGAAAGAAAAAGAATGACTTGAATCAAGAAAATAGAAACACCTAGACAGAAAAATTGGATGGATGATTTTGAAGAATGCGATCGAACCTAAGATAAATAGTTTTATATGTGCCATGGAAGCTAATATCGGTGGTAGGGAATCAGATTTGAAGAAAGGCATGGAAGACTTGAAGAAATACATGGAAGGTTTGAAGGAAGGTGGGATAAAATTGTTAAAGAAAGGCCTCCTAATGACAAAAAGGTAGTAGAGGAAACTCATGATGAGAAAAAAATAAATGTTAACCATGATTTCATAGAACCTAACATTGGATTGAAGACCCACCATATTCCAAATATCGATATGAGGAAATTTGATGGCAAGGATCCCATAACATGGATTCTACAGATTGAGAAATAGGTTGATCTACATGATGTGAAACTGTTACGAAAGGTACATATTGCATCTTTATATTTAGAACTGAATCAATTTGTATGGTATAAAGGGCTTTGTTCTCATAAACCACTTGTCACCTAGTCAATTTTCACGGAGGAAATGATAGCGCATTATGAGGATACAAAGAGCAACACCTTCTTTAGCCAATTGATAAATCTCAAACAAAAGGGTTCAATGGTAGAGCACATTGAGGACTTCCAGAAATTGAATATAAGGGTAAATGATATTCCAGAGAAGCAAAGGGTTGATGTCTTCATAGGGACTTTAAAGGATAACATTCAACATGAGGTCCATCTTTGGGAACCTGATTCATTTGAGAAGGCATTTAGGTTGGCAAGAAAAATTAAAAGCAAAATTATGGCAACAAGAAATCCTACCATTCACAATTATAAAGATGGAAGTGTTGTTTCTCCTAGCCTTCCAAAACCTACAAGGTTGACACCACAACAATTGGAAGAAAAAGGATAAAATGACCTTTGTTACAGTTGTGATAGGAAATACACTAAAGGTCATAAGTGTGCTGAGAATAAATTATTTTACATTGATTGTGCAGAGGAGGAAGAAAAGGATCAAGAAACGCCAAAAGAAGAGGATATACACCAAGAACCAACCCTAGAGAAAGAAGAAATGAATCCGACCATATCCTGTAATGCATTGGCAAGAATTACCACTCCTCAAACTCTTAATATAGAAGGAAATATCAAGAAGAAAAAGGATAACCTCACTTTCTCACATAATCGAATGAAACAACAGGAAGATCAACATCGCAGCGAAAGAATTTTTGACATAGGCGACTAGGTATTTTTACGACTACAACCATATAAACAAATGTCCCTCAAGCAAGCTAAGAAGGATACTAAATTATCACCAAAGTACTATGGTCCTTATAAATTGTTGCAAAAGTTTGGTACTATCGCATACAAATTGGAGCTTCCTGCATCTTTTCGAGTGCCCCCAGTTTTCCATGTTTTGGGCTTAAAGAAGGATATAGGTGACAAGGTCCCAGTTCAAACGATATTGTCAGAACTTAACGAGAAAGGAAAAGTCATATTTGAACCTGAAGCAGTCACGGAAACAAGAACCTAACAACTACGAAATCAATCAATTTCATAGTATCTCTTCAAGTGGAAGAACTTACCTACTAAAGATTCCACATGGAAGGACGATAATTTTATACAGAAGCATCCACAACTACTCAAGCGTTGAGGACAACACTTTCGTAAGTAGAGGGGCATGATAGGTCCCTATACTACTAGTGTGGCCCCTTATTGTTATTAGTGTAACCCCCTTATGGTATTTTTGTGCCCATGTAGTCCCCATGTTGTTATTATTGTGCCCCATAGAAGCCCACTATTGTTATTGTTGTGCCTCCTACAATATTATTGTTATGTAGGCTATGATTATATTGGGACCACTTAGACTCCTATATATAAAAAGTAGGTATTGTCATTTGTGTCATCCAAGAATTATTCATTTGTGTAATGTAAAGGAGGTTTCCCCCTTTAAAGAGGCTGATTTTGAAGTCGTTGATCTATCTTTTCTATCTTTTTGTGAGTTGGTTTCATAACATTGATTCACTGTTTAATTAGCATTAGACAGAATATTTATAATTACCTCACTTATCTGTACAATCTTAGATGTTCTCCTCCATAAAAAGGGATGGTAGTGTAATACATATCCATTTGTAATCTTTCTCCAAGCTTAGCACAACAAGATCTTGATAATAACATACCAAATTTAGGAGGGATATCTGTAACTACTATATCCATTACTATACTCTTTACAGGAATCTGGGCAAGGGTGACAACCAGATCTTTGATTAACCCCAAGCATGGCACTTTCTTTGAATCAAATGTATACAAATCATGATAGGGCCTAGTGATTTGCAATTGAATCTAGTCCATAATAATTTTAAGCATTAAATTATGAGAGGTACCGAAATCTAGCATATAGTTGTACAAAAGAAAGTCATGAACTTTTAAAGTGACATAGAAAGGTGGAACACTTTCATTCTTCTAATCTAGGCTATGACCAAAAACCACGGAATGTTTCTCATCTTATAGGCTAATCACATATCCTTCAACATCTACACCTTAACACTGTATCCATTTAGAAACTTGTTGTGTGTAACCTGGATTTATTGAAAGTTCACATAAAGGGATTGGAATTTTGACCCTTTCTAATTCTTTTTCCACATTAAAAACAAGAGACACAAGTTTTTCTACTGTTGATTGGTCTTATGATTGACTTTGAGGTTGAAAAGATGCAGTTTGAACAACTTTATCTTGTGGGACATCAAGGGTAACCTTTTTGGCTAGTCTACCTGGGCCTTGTCTGGCTCTTAAGTCACATCTTTTATTTAACTCGGCGATAAGGAATTCGGAAAAAACTTGGTATTTGGAAACTTCAGAAGATTCTTCATTTTGAACAAGAGGATGAATTTGATTGATAGGGACAATAACACTTTCGAATGGTTGATCAAAAAAATAATTGACATCAATGGTCACAACTGGTACTACTTCTTCAGGGTCCTAATCATCGATCATCAATGGAGGTTGGATTTGTTGGTCATTATTTGGTTAATTTCTCCGTAGGATTTATGGTTGTAAAGGTATTTTGTATTGTCCTAGAGGTCTATTTACATTTTTTTGTGCTAATATCGGTTGAGTTTCCATCCTTAAGATTCAATTAGGCAAATTTCTTAATAATGAATTTATTTCAACAATTTTGTGTTCCTCTTCCTTATTCTTTGATGATGAACTAGTTTCTTCTCTAGTATTCAATTTCCTTTCTGCTTTTCCTGCCTTTTCCTTCAATTTACTTGATCCTGTTATGTTAGATTCTACTTCAATTCCATTTATTTGCATATCTGCTAAGGTTTCAGATTTTCTTTCCCTCGACATTAAAGCAAAATCATCATCAAATGCTTTAGAAAATATAACTTTAGTTGTTGTGACTAGAGATTTACAATCTGGTGGCATCTTATTGTAAATATTGTTAAGCCTTTTAATAATTTCTCCAGCATGTTCACCAGGATTCCTTTTTAGGTATTCAAATTCTGTCAGATAATAAACAGGATCTTTTTTTTTCCCAATCGGTTTATGAAGATAGTAGTTAATTTTTTCCATGTATTAATATAAGTTGCTCGTAAATGTCTAAACCAAATCCTGACATTTCATTCTAATGATTGAACAAATAATTTCATATAAATGTCTTCCTGTTCTATGTTCATATTATCTACAAAGTCTAGAAATACAGATAAATGATCTTTTCTTGATGGTCCTGTTTCTCCATTAAATCTAGGCAGATGTTTCAAATATCCTTCAAGAAAATCATGGATTTGATTTTTTGGTGGTAGTACTAGTGTTGCATATCATGTTGTCACAATTGGCCTAAATCCAGCCATTTGTTGTTTAGGTAAAATCAGTTGTCTAGGAAATAAATTTTTACAGAAAGATTAGTGGCCTAAAACTATAGGTTTCTTTGGAAACGGACGCTGGACGATTAACTTTTGAACTTCATGAACAACTTTTCTTGGTATTCAAAAGCTAATGGATTTGCATAGATTTTAAGTTCCTCTTTAGGCTTGTCAGAAGTAGAAGGATAAGTGTGTATAATAGAGGATATAAAATCTCTAGGTTTATGCTCATGAAACTTTAGTTCAATTTATGCTTCTACATCAAAAGATTTTGAAAGGGAGAGAGGAAGCTTAAATGATTCAAGTTGATGAACTAACAAGGCAGATTGTAGATCTACCTTTAGAAAGATGTTCTAAGGCTTTAGGTTGTAAATCATATAATTCCATAGGGATAGGAATTGATTCCAATTTCTCTGGTTGTGAAATTGTTTCAGGTGGGAGAGAAGTATAAGTAGAAGCTTCAATTATACATCTAAAGGAAGCAACTCACATAAGCCTCTCTAGATCTGATAATGGAGTGAAAAATTAAGGATCAGAGTGAGATCTAGTATGCCTACGTGAAGCCAAATTTAATTTATGAAGCTTCCAGGTGAATAATTTTATCCTGTTAACCTCGTATTCACCATTAAGAGGTAGAACTTATCATTGTCCCGGGGGGAATGAACTTCAAACTCCGTTCCCCAGAAACGACGCCAATACGATGTTGTCTCTTTAAATAAAATTCTAGGGCCATGAACTGTGCCAAAGCATCTAAATGAGGTATTTAATTTAAATGGATGACCAATGATTCAAATTATTTGCACTTATACAATCTAAAACCTTCAGAGATTTTTCAAAGTGTTGATCTTCAATCCTAACAGCACATAATTCTTCAATTGATTGTGATATATGAAATAAGGAGATATTTGATAATTAAACATTCATCTTGAATACTTAATTTATCAAATATAGTAGAAGTGTGTAGAGAAATTTCTACAGCCAACACATATATCTTCAAGAGATAGCAGAAGGCAACAATTTAATGATGCAGAGGTACTAATTTAAACAACATGTTCAATTAGATATTCTCAGTAATGATTATAACTTTGTAGTGGGTTTTCATGGAATTCAATCCTCAACTTAGCCTTGCCCTAACTTCTATGTAACATTGAACATAAGATGAAAAATAGAAATGATTATACAGGAAAATATCACATGAACAAAAATGATGCTAAAACTAAAGTCATAAGCCTTTGATTATCTTCCAAATTTTCCAGAAAAGTACAATGATTGTAGAATTGAGGCTTATGTGATCCATAACAAGTATATGATAGGGGTTTCAGCGTAAATCACATTATTAATCAATTGTCGACGCGTTTCGAACCAACAAGTGTGGTTCATCGTCAGGACAAGTTGAAGAACCAGATCATGGTTGCATGTTAAATAGGGAGAGAGAAGATCATCCAACAACTATATTTGACTAGAAACGGCTATATTTGACTAGACTGGACCAAAGGATAGGGACAACAGCTATATTTGACTTGACTCGACCGAGGGATAGGGATATGGAGAATTAGTTTAGATAATTTATAAGTTAGTTATTTTATTATTAATACTATCAATGAATTGTATTTAATTATTAATTGGAAAGGTTTATTATAACTTAAATCCTTTCAACAATTAACCCTTTGGAGAAAGAATATATTACTATTTAAGATAATATTTATAATTAATTTTATTCAAAGGCTCAAATATTAAAATTATATTATTAAAAGATATGGAATGAATCAATTAATGATTTGTTAGAAGAATAACTGACTTATTTAGTTAAGTACACTGATGCTTATTTTCTCTCTTAAAGGGTCAACCCTTCTTACTTCGAATTACAATGTATATATAGAGTGTAATTCAAAAATTCTAAATTAATACAATCTTTTACAAAAAATAAAGGTTTATCCAAAAAATAATTTGGATATTTCCAATTTATACAACTCAAAATAGGAATTCTAGAACTGATTATGTGTAAATAACACGTTATTTGAGGATGTTGTTTGTCACTGTTGTCTAGAAACCTAACTCTGTTGATTCTGCATCTTGTCTTTTCTGCAATGCCATATAAAAATCTGTTTTTAGTTTACTCAATAAGTTCAAGGAACTTATCCCACTTCTCATCATATGGACATGAAAACTTGATTACCCTCCTGTAAGCTTCATCCACCTCGGTGTATTTTTCAAAAGTTGGCTTAGTAATAAAAAGATAATAAACCTCATGTGAAATAAATAAATCATTTTCTAGACCTTCATGAAAACTTTTCTACCAATAATTCCTTTTACTTTAGAAAAAATTAAGTTATATTTTTCTATGTCATGTAAGTTGTACTGGTAATTTTCCTATGGAATCAATTGACCATGAGAATCTCTTAAGGATGGGAGTCCTTTTTACTGAAGGATAGAAAACTTTCTATGGAACTTTTTTATTTAAGTTTCTAAGTTTTGGAATTTTTTTTGTTGTTGCGACATCAAATTCCTTTTTATTAACACCTTTCTGACTTGTAGGACTGCATATGTCATATCTTCAATTTCCATGTCTTCAAGCTCATCTTTAGTTTTTGAATTTAACACTTTGATGATCCTTGTTGCCTCTCCATGTTTGTGGTTCAGTTCTTCTTTGATCTCTGTTATGGCTACTTTTGCTTTATGTACCAATTGTTCCTATTCAAAAATAATTTCTATAGATGTCCACAAGTTTAATAATATTAATACTAATAATACTAAATGAAACATCAAGGATCACACACTCCTTCACCTCATTACCAATGAATGTATATTTATACGTAATCATTAGGGTCATTGTAATCATCATTCATCTTTTTCAATATTTTATCATATTTTTAATGAAACAATTGTGAATCTTGTAAAAACAAGGATTGTTTATTCCAATTGATTTCACTTAATTTGGAACACCATAAAAGGATTATGGTAAAGACGCAAGCTTTATTTATAAAACTTAGACCATTCAATGACAAACCCTACAAAAAATTAGCAAACAACACTAAAATACAAAGCTAGTCATGGAAATCGTCATTACCCTCACAAGTTTAAAGTGGAAAACGATCTAATTGCATATCCCAGAGAAGTTCAAAATCCCTCACATGAATTCCCTCTTATATTGTCACTAATATCATTGATTATGCATGTGTACTAGACATTCTTCCTTATGTGGGTGTCCACTTATTTTCAATACAATGATTTTATAACACAACTTGAACCACTAATTGACAAAGATCTTCAATTCAATGCAACAATAAAGCAAGACTAGATCCTAGATTAGTGTTTGAAGAACACACAAAATAATCGTATTCATTTGTTTCAACATGTTAAGGCAAGATGATACATTGCACAATCAAATGTTGCACCAAATCCTCAAGAATTTTCCTCATTTGCATTCTAATGTAATTGAGACTAATGCATTGGAGACCATTTCCCAAGGTGGGGTGGCTAATCCAAACTCCAACTCAAATTCTAATTTCAATGCAAGTATGCACAATGACAAAGTTAATTCAATGCATGTAACCAAGGAAAAGATTTAGAACAACAATGTTGCACCCTTAATGTCAATGACAACAAGGTTGTATACATTGATGATGTGTCAAGTCACCATATTGAGGCAACTCAACACTAGAATGTGTCATCAATATCGCATATGTGCAAAACATGTGCATCCCTCATTGTGCCAAGCACACAACACAACACAACATATCATGTGAATCCCTCTTAGTCACATAATTGGTCCCATGCTAATAAAGGACCTTCAAGAGTTTTCTAAAAAGATTTTTATGTCCTCATATTTTTAGGCAAAATCTTGTCAAATGATTCCAAGTAAATTATTGCACATCTTTCAATGTAAAATCTTATCCACGTACTTATACATGGAATCACATCCACATGATGTATTAATAACTATCATAGATCCATCTTAACTTTGAATCTACCAAGCCAAAAGGGATCTAATCTATCAAGATGCAAACCTATTTTTGAGTAACTTGAGGAAAGGTTTGCACCTTGAGATATTAGAAATATATATTACACATCTCTATACATAGATTTATTGTTCATTATAATTCTATTAAAACTTGAATGATACATATAGCTATATACATATGCATATGGCATTTTCCTTATGTGGGTCACCACCTATTTTCAACAAAGTGATTCTATAGCACACCCTAAACCATCAATTGAAGAAGATCTTCAATTCAATGAAACAACAAAGAAAGACTAGATCCTAAATTAGTGTTTGAAACACACACAAAACAATACAAGATGACACATTGCAAAAGCAAATGTTGCACCAAATCCTCAAGAATTTTCCTCATTTGCATTCTAATGTAATTGAGATTAATGCAATGGAGACAATTTCCCAAGGAGGGGTGGCCAATCCAAACCCCAACTCAAAGTCTAATTTCAATGCAAGATTGTTCAATGACAAAGTCAATTCAATGCATGTAACCAAGGTCAAGATTTACAACAACAATATAGAAACACTAGTGCCAATAACTAGGATATGTCAATGACTAGCCTGTATCCATTGATGGCGTGCCAAGTCACCATACCAAGGTAGCGCAATAGTAGAATGTCACACCAATATCACCTATGTGCAAAATATTTGTAGACCTCATTGTGTCAAGCATACAACACAGCTAAACATCGCATGTAAATCTCTCTCATCCACATAATCGGCCCCATGACCTTCTAGAGCCTTTTAAATGGATTTTTATGTCCATGTCTTTTTAGGGAAAATTTTGTCACATGATTCCAAGTAAAATCTTGCACACATATTTCAATGTAAAATCTTATCTACGTCTTTCTACAAGGAATTACATCCACATGATTGTATAAATAACTAGCATAAATCCATCTTAAATCTAGATCTACCAAGCACCAAGAAGGATCAAATATCTCAAGATGCAAACCTCTTTTTGAATGCAAAAATTGAGGAAAGGTTTGCACCTCGAGAGATTAGAAATATATATTTCACATATCTATCTATAAAAATATTGTTATTTATAATTCTATTAAAACTCTCATAATACATATTTATAATTTTTAATATGATATGCATAGAATAGATTATATATTTCTATATATATGTATAAATCTTAGAAAAAGTAAGTTGGGGTTCTCTGAGGTGGTTGGGCATAATGGTTATTTTACCCACCCAATTTCAAATTCCCGCTAGTGACATGATGAGCATTGTTGTAATGGTTTCATGCCTATGAATATTGTTGTATTGGCTTTGTGCCTTGTGAACTCTTAAGTGAGTATACTTGTGGGCTGGCATGGTACCAGCAACCTCACTCTAACCCTCGAGCTAAGAGGGAGGCCGATTTCTTTCCTCAAGGAAAAAAAATAAAGCTTAGAAAAAAAAAAATTATTGTAAGTTTTTATATGGTTATTAACTAAATTGAACATGTAGTTTTGAAATACAAATCCTATAAATCAAAATCAAAAGATTGATATCAAACAGTGATGCAAATAATCAATTTGAATAATGAGAGGTACTATTAACCTACCTACTCTTGAATGTTATACTTACATCTCAATCTATATCACATCAAAATTCTCTTACATATGCCTATTCTTTATTCATAAATATTATGTTAGATTCATAACATATGTTCCTCTACACAAACTCTTTATAGTTGTTTAGCATGTTTCCTTAGCCTCCACCATGTCCTCAATTGTCTTCTCACTTGCAAATGTCCCTTAATATTGTGAAGATTTAGATATCCATACATCTTATAACTCTCCAAATCTTGATCACAATTTTTTATCCATTGTCCTTGTGAGAATATAATATACTATGAACATTTCGCATCAATGCCTTAATTCATTTTTAGTGGGTTAAGAAAACCACTAGGATAAAATAAAGCTTCATGCATCCATGGATAACACACCAGGGCAGGTGAGCATAAGAAATTGTTTGGGCGCTCCATTCATTTTTTCAAATAAGTCCACACGTTCTTTGTCGCATAATGATAAGGAAAATGTCAACAATGTCACTAGAACTATCAATAATTAGTCATGTGTCATATCTAATGAGCAGGATTTTTGAATCCTTTTAGTTGATTCCAATGAATAATCCCAATAACAGATGAAATATATTTGTTGTAAAAAATGAAATATATTTGTTGTAAAAGTTGGCGATGAAATTCCTTGTCTCGGAAAAGTTAAACATAGTGAAAACAAAACCAACCGCCTTTCTAAATATTTTAGTTAGTTGTATAATATGAGTGTCCCCATCAATATGTGTGCATTATTTTGTTTCATGTGTAATGTTTTTTCCGAAAAGAGAAGATCAGCTAACCAATTTAATTATTTAATATCATTTTTAAGGTGATATTGAGTAATTAAATTAATAAAATGATTATTGCGTTACTAGAAATTAAATAAAAATAAACTTCGTAAAAAATCACTTTATTAAAAAAAAACCATTGTTTTCAGAAAACCCATGGTATTTAATAAAAAACTATTGTTTTCAGAAAACCATGGTATTTTGATAGTCATCACGATAAAAAGACGGCACAAGATCATTTAAGAACATGATTTAGATTATTGTGAGTTGGATTTGGGAGCTCTAGTAGCTTACTGAGTGAGGAGAAATGAGTTGGATTGGGGAGCTCTAATACCTTACTAAGTGAGGAGAAAACCTTTGTATAGTTCCAGTTTTAGTGTTGGAAGACACCCTAGCTAGTGCGATTAGTTTAGGTGGTGTAAGATTCCAGTCCTAGTTTAGGTGGCGTAAGATTCCAGTCAAGAAAAAGAGCCACTTCTGTGGTGAAGTGGTGTTTAGCTGGAAAAAGTGAAATTTTGGAATAACTATTGAGGGTTGAAGAAGCATACATTGTCGATAAAAGAGTCCAACAAGAGAAGGATTTTGGAAAAGACCGAGTTATTCTGGTTTATGTATCAGGTTTCCTATTAAATTTGATATAAATTCCTTCTCAATATTAAATAAATATAATAGTTGGATTTCGCAGTTTATTTTCCACGAGCTCTGTGAATTTTCTTGTTAATTTTCTCGGTAATCTGTGGAGTGTATTTTCTTGGTAAAATTATACAATGTATCATCGAAATATTTCTGGAAAGTTTTTTCCACCAGCTCTGTGAATTTTCTTGTTAATTTTCTCGGTAATCTCTGGAGTGTATTTTCTTGGTAAAATTATACAGTGTATCATCGAAATATTTCTGGAAAGTTGTAATTTAATATATAAGAAATATCACAATGAAATCAGAGATGGTTTTCTGTCAGTCGAGGGATTTAGCAGTTGAGGTCTATCATTCGTTTCCAGAGCATGAAATTTTAATGCAGATTGAAACCCTAGTTGAATTGAACAGCCTTAAGAGATACCTGCAAAGAAGAAGCCAGAAGCCCCAGCGCAAGTCGAAACTCTAGCACAAGCAAGTGAGGTGGTTGATTTGGGAACCTTGTCTTACAGGGGCTGCAGTATTATTTTGGCAGGCCGTCGAATTAATTCCAAGAGCCAGGGCCGATTCCATTATGATTATAGGGGTCGTGCTTATTATTTAACAGAGCCAAGTTCACCAAAGTAGTTGGGCCAATATCGACTTATCCTGAAAACCGAATTTATCCATCTGTATGGACCATATTTATTAAAATTGGGCCGAATTGCCCAATTTGAAGCGGATCTATGGGTCAGGAAATTGAAGTGTAGAGGGCCACAATTATCCGAGGGCGAATTAGTCGTTTGTGCAATTAAAACGAGCAAAAGCAAAATTGCTAACCACTAGCCCAATTCTCAGGAGTCGAGTTCATTTTCAAGGGCACAAATACACCATCTTCAGGGCCAATTTATCAGATGATTGAGGTTGAAATTTCCCAAGTCTGTGGGTGACAAAATTTCCGAAACAAGGGAAGCAAAACGAAAGGTCGAGTTTGAAATGTTGTGGAGGTCGTGTTCTAGCACTTACGGGACCAGTGAAATGCAATTTAATTGATTAAGATTTTGTGGAAATTGCAGCAGCTGTAAATGTTGACTTGTTGCATGTAGCCATAGAGGTCGAGTTGCTCGTGAAGTCACCCTGCGTGGTATGAGGAGAAGTCTGTGCCACCTTTTTTATTACTGAAAACCCTAGCATGATTCTATTGCAGGCCTAGTTGCTTGGAAGACCAACGCAGTGACCCACTAAAAACCTTAGTTTTCTCTCAGGTCGAGCTAGAAGACTTAGTTATTGTGGCCAAGATTTCCAAGCGAAATCACCTGAGGAGAAAGGGTTGAACTACAGCTACGCAGAGATAGTAAGAGTTGGAGGCCGAAATTATCATAACTGTGCTGTCGCATTTGTTTAAGGTAGAGGGTCGAATAAATCATTGCCCAGCATTTCACCAAGTTCTATCTCAGTAGTCTCTAAAGAATTCCACTTTAATAAGATAGTGCCAAAAGCTACAGCATTGCATTTTTGGTTTCCACGTTTTTATTTGATCATTGATGAATTTCAATGTGTAAATTTGATCATTGATGAATTTCAATGTGTAAATTTCGAGCAAAAAAATCTGCCTAAATTCTTAGCAAATAATTTAAGGGGATATTATCGCCAATGTTGAAGACGAAATTGCTGAAGGTTTATCTCTGGCTCTTTGGAAACGCCTTTCCACGTCATACTGCAGAGATCAAATCAAACCCTCGCTGTGGAGGCTAAGCCACATCCGAGAAATAATCAATTTCAGTGTTCGCAAATTCTCGGGCATTTTTCGAGTCCATCAATCATAAGAATACAAGCAGAGTATATTGACCAGCACATTGGGAAGATGGAGTTTTTGCAGTAGCCTTTTATTGCAGGAGACAACCTGGGTCAAGGATCTCCATCACAAGACACCCTCCTTAGCTAATTGGATGAGGGGGTAGAATACTTACAAAAGGTGAATCAGACACCTTCCTAGTTAATTCGAGCAGCCCTGGTTCAAACAATGACTCACTTGGGCAAACACAGATTGTTGAGACATGAAAATGAGGAGGTAAGACTTGTTGCACATTGTTTAAGTGAGCTTCTAAGGGAGGTCTTGCATGTGATCATCAAAGTTTTTGTGGGCTAAGTGACATTAGAAGTCCTTCCTTCAGTAGGAAGGACTAGGGCTCTAGAGTTGATGGAACAGGTAAAATCATATGTCATCATGCTTGATTTAGATTGTGATGATCTTATTCTACAAATGTTTCATCACTTCCTTGATACTATCAGTGAAGCCCATGACATAGCCATCTAGGATCACATAAAAGCGCTGTAGTCTAACGAGGCGGAGGAGTTGCCCGGAAAGTTATGGAAATTCCGGGTATATTTAGAGAAAATCCAGCAAGGATTTTTGCAAATCCAAGTTATAGTTGTTAAACTTCAAAATTTTAGGTGTCCTAGAGGTTTTTGATGGTGCTGAATCTATTTCCACCATCAAAATCACGATTCAAAAACTGCCTTTACAAGATTTTTTGAAATTTTTTTGCCCAGATTCCAGCCACTTTTGACCGTCCGGGCAATTCCTCCGCCTCGGTAGACAACTCCCATAAAAGCTATCATTATTACCATTATTAATGAGTGACGAGATTTCCCAGCCAATTATATCCTTGTTACTAGTTGTACTAAACCAACAATGGGTTATTTCTACAGTTGCTTACAAATTGGTATGAAGCATTGTTAGACAATGTGGAGGGAAATTAAATCTTCACTTGTTTGACATTAGAGAAATTTTGACGTTAAAAATAGGTCTTATAACAAAAAATGTACAACAAAAATCAACCTTATAAGAACCAATAAGATTCAAAACAAAAAATGTACAACAAAAATCAACTTTATAAGAACCAATAGGATTCCATTTGATGATGTTCAAACCATGGGGGATGACTCATTTGGAGTGTAAATACATTTTTACTCAAATTTCGAGTTGGAGCACTCGTTGGATGTGGAATTTAATTTTGCATCCAAAGAGTACCCATGTTGCATACTTTTGACAGGCCCTACTACATGAAAAATGTGAACTATTTCACATTTTTCGTGTAGTAGGATCCATCGAAAGTATGCAACATGGGTACTCCTTGGATGCAAAATTAAATTCTCCATCCAACGATTGCTCCCACTCAAAATTTGAGTAAAATCATAGGGAGAATTTGAAAATACAAATTGAAAATTAGTTTTTTCTTTTTTTCTTTTTTCCCTCCAAAACTTGATGAGGTAATTTAATCTTATTTTATTATTTCCACTATTATTTTATAATATTTCTTAGGAGGCCCATTTTAGACATCAGAGTTTCTCTAATGCGAGGAGCTGATTGAAGCAGAGGAAAAGGATGAGGAGATTTGTTTAGATACCCACACAGGTGAGGATGATAATACTACTTCACAAATCTCTCCTCCATAGCTTCCAAGGGATAACCATACTCGAGAAGAAATAAAAGAAGGCCTTAACAATAAAGGTGACTCAATAATATAGCAAGATAATGCGCTCAAAGCCTTGGAAGTTATGAGTGCTAGAACAAATGCCAATCTTATTTTTATTGGGGGGCGATTAGAGTTTCTAGTGGGGCCACAACAGAAGTCCACTCTTGAATTGTGGAGTAGCTCTCTTCAGACATATACATAGACTAGGCATGCAGCAGTAGGGGTCCACTTGAGCATATTTTCAGGCAACATAGCAGATTTGGGGTGGCATGGATGGATGGTGTTAAACTTGCAAATTGCTTTTACTGGGAGACAAGCATATGTGGATGCAGGTAGATAATCATAGTAATCAGAGCATCCTGATTGTAATCAGAGTAGCACAGCGTCAACATGGTGAACAATTTTAGAAGTCGCCAAGAACTAGTAGTAGAGACATTTTCGAGGTCATGGCCTTCATAGGTCTTTTGGATACCATTGATGCGTCCTATGGCAGAAGTCCATGGCAGTTAGACTAGCGAGAGATTATGAGTTGGTACCCTATCCAGTGGAGAATCTATTGAAAACACTCTTAGCCAAGATTACAACACAATAAGAGTTTATTAGTATGGGGGTGTCATATTCCTTAATTGGCAATGGGATCGAGGTGGGTCATTCCATTGCATGGAAGATAGTGACCGGGATGTGGAGTCTAGCAGCAGTGAGATGATACTTCAAATATGTGTTGAAGTTTTCCACATACTTGTTTAGGATCCAAGAATTTTCAGTTTGGATGTATTCACCCCGGATCAGAAATAGCAGTGGTTACAGGTTCCCTAGTGTTCCATTGATGCAACAGGAGTTGGGCAGTGCCTTCATCATAGTTAGTGGGAATCCACGACTCCAAAGTTATGGATTATAATCGCTTGGGGACAAGCAATTTCGGGAAGGGAGGACTATAATGTCCCTTTTCAAGAATAGAAGACCAGCTAACTAATTTAATTATTCAATGTCATCTATAAGGTGATATTGAGTAATTAAATTAATAAAAGTAATTATTGACTTAAAAATACTTAAAGAATAAACCTTATAAAAAATCACTTTATTAAAAGAAGGAAAAGACCCATGGTATTTTCACAATGATCACAATAAAAGGAAGGCAGAGGATCATTTGATGACATGATGATTTGGATTATTGTGAGTTGGATTCGTGAACTCTAGTAGCTTATCGAGTGAAGGGACAACCCTTGTATAGTTCCCAGTTTCAGTGTTGAGAGACACACTAGCTAGACAAGAGAAAAAGCTACTTTCAGTTCTTTAGTGGTGCTTAGCGAGGAAAGGTGAGATTTTGGAGTAAATGTTGGAGGTTGAAGCAACATACATTGTCAACAAGGAAGTCCAGCTAGAGAAGGATTTTGACGAAGAACAAGTCATTCCTGCTCATCTATCTGCCAGGTTTCCTAGTAAATTTGATGTAAATTCCTTCTCAATATTAAATAAATAAAGTAGCTAGATTTTGTAGTTTATTGTCCACAAGCGCTGTGTAATTTCTCAGTAAAATTATTTAGTTTAATAAGGGATATTACATGGCGCTATTCTTGTTAATTCATATATGAAAACAGGCATGCTCTTAACAGATTAGGAGTTGCTTGTAGCACCAATTGAACATCAATACATGACTGCTTACTTCAATCTACTTCGTTATCTTGAGCAGATGGACTCACTTATCCCTTTTTGTCGATTTAACTGTAAAAAGCCATCCAAACCTGAAATGTACAAATTCTTTTCTATCATAGAAGGATGTCCAAAACACAAGGTTGATGCAACCTGGATGAAAAACATGCTAAATTGGGATCTATTTTCACATCCAGATTCCAATGACTTTAATTTAACAACACCCATAAAAGAAACACAGAATCTTTCATTGGCATGGAAAGAATACATGAATCGTACAAATTATTGGATTTCTTTCTATGAATGGAAGAAACAGCAGACCAGTACAGAAATACAAATGCTTTCTGGAGAAAGCTCTACAAAGCACCAATGCACAGCCTCAGATGGTTCAAAGATCGAATCCCCATAAGCAACCATGTCATTAATATTTATATCTACAACATGGTCAGAGCCAGGTTGTTCACCTTATTGCATTCAGGTGGAAGGTGCACTCCACAGCGCAGATGAGAGGGAGCAATCATACAGAGTGTGTGTGTGTGTATTCACTGTTGGGTACATTGAGTATGGACACTACCAAAAACCCATCTAAACCCTGGCCTGATATGGCATTGGTATGAGATTGCATATTTCAAGGTCACATAAATCACTTACATATCAAATATTGAATCTCAAGACTTATGTGATCTTGAGGTGCATGTTAAAACTAGTTTCAAATGGTTCTCCTTGTTACAAGGTCAATTCATTTTATTGTATTTTATATATAATCACTCTGCTATTGCATCACACTGTTATGGATGAAGCAAGTGAACAACCACCAAATTTATTTCCTCGTGCATGGTAAATGAGTTCATAAACACATGATTATAGGATCACAAAGAAATGAAAATAGACGTAACATGTTCTATGACACAAATGGTTCGATAGACTTCAAAGACACCACCTCAAGAAAGATTGATAACATTATTTCAAGGAGGAAATAATAACTAGATTTAAAACTAACACAGAAAACAATCCTAGGCAAGTGCATCTGGGCAATAATTTCTAAAATAATATTTCTACATCAAAATATTTTGGAAGCATAACATCCAACACCTAAAGGCTCACCAAAAGAAATAAAAAGGAATTCGGTGCAAATAAATTTCACAAAAAATCACCTTTTATTTATGCACTGATACTGCAACCTCTTTCTGCGTCCAACAAACATCAAATAATAACAGTATGTATAACACCCATTGCAGGAGTTTTCCATCTTAATAAACAGGCAGTGAGATTACTGCCCAAAAGAATATGGTACCTTATGCAAGAGCTTATCTTGCAAAGAATGAGCTTTGTTTGATAGTTTCTTTTGGTATAATACAGAAATTGACTTGCATATAAAACATGTCATGCATCACACTCAAATGGTTACTCCTGCAAACTCGCTGGTATTTGAATACAGAGTTCATCTAAACTTGGGCAGTCTCGGATGCTTAAGCAATGTTCATTAGCTAAATGTAACAAGCAGATGAAACATAGATGCACAGAAATGTCCTCAGGTGCAGCCGCTGGGCAATCTGGAGGCAAGCTGCTCAGCAGTCCCTTAAATGACATTATAGTTTCAGGCTTTTCATCGTGTTCCTGTCAAGAAAGTGTGAATATTACAAGTTCGAAAAGAATTTATATCTATTTTTACAAAGAAAATAAAAGCATCACACGAGAATCAGAACCGCTTAACTTCTAAATAAGTCTATCAAACGTGAAGATCAATACAAATGTTATTTTAATGTCTTCAAAAAACAACTAAAGACTAAGCAACACACTGACTGGCACCATAAGAGGCAATCCGCAATAAACAACTACAATATAATGATTTGTTTATCATGGATATAAATAAACCAAAATCGTTTTAAAAGTAAATTTTCCAGCAACCTTTTGATTAAAAGCCCAGAGAGTACTTTGTTATTGTCAATATAATGTGAATAATTCTCTGCGCAAATTGCAATGCCAGTCTGTTACGACATTATCCATCGTTCCAAAATGACTAATAAGTTGCACAAACACTGAAAATAGTGTTTGCAGTTATAATATGTCAATCCATTACATTCAAAACCTATGTTTCACCAAGACTTCATGATGGGGGACCACGGGTGTGGGGAGATGCACAGAGGGGACATGTGGGAGTACCCTCAAATTTTAGGTAAATTTAGGGACAACATGGGGGGAATTCATTTGTGTGTATGTAATCCAAATCTATATTGATCCATACATAATTGAATTAAATAATGAAATATGTGGATCCATATTCATCATTCATACTGATACATGCATCATTCATACTCGTCATTCCTCAATACACCGCAAGATTCAACAATGAAATACATTGATCCATATCCATCATTCACCATTCTGGAATAGTAAATTGATATAACTCAAACTCCAAAGGCTTCTAGGCATCCCACTTTTGAGAGGGGCATGCCCAGAAGCACACTTTTTGGGGAAACGTGTCCCTCAAACTGGAAAACGTTTTCCCCTGTATCTCACCAAAAGCGGCCATGGGAAACATTTTCTCAGGTGTCCCCCCGTCCCAGAGTGTGTGGGAAGAATGAGGTGTGTGCACCCCACCTTGGGCTACGCGTCCTCATGGAACATTGTGTGTATGTAATCCAAATTCATATTCAATAATGAAACATAAAATATATTGATCCATACATAATTGAATTAAATAATGAAATATGTGGATCCATATTCATCATTCATATTGATACATGCATCATTACTACTCATCATTCCCCAATACACCACAAGATTCAACAATGAAATACATTGATCCATATCCATCATTCACCATTCTGGAATAGTAAATTGATATAACTCAAACTCCAAAGGCTTCTAGGCATCCCCCTTTTGAGGGGGGCATTCCCAGAAGCACACTTTTTGGGGAAACGTGTCCCTCAAACTAGGAAATGTTTTCCCCTGTATCTCACCAAAAGGGGCCGTGGGAAACATTTTCCCAAGTGTCCCCCCATCCCAGAGTGTGAGGGAAGCATGAGGCGCGTGCACCCCACCCTGGGCTACGCGTCCTCATGGAACTTTGTTCAAAACACCTAGGAAGTAAACAAAATAAGAGTATAGTGCTTCTTCTAGTCAGAGGTAAATGAACATAAAGTACTTAGGTTCACCACCAAGAAAAAATAGTAACAGGGTAAATGGTCTACACAGCAAAAAGAAACTAGACACAAATAATTACGGGTGATGGCATTGTGAGACTACATGTTAATACTTATGTACAATCAAGTTCAATTCTTTTGCAAAGCAACGAATCTACTTTTATTATTACAGCAGTGAGCCCAAGAGTAATTTGAGAATATGATTACAGTCAATTCATTCTAATGGAGAAATTCAATCAATTCAATTCTGAGAATCTGAGAAAACTCTTTTTAGTAAGTTGCACGAAACGCCAAAATGTCTAGCAGTTTCAGAAACGAGGACGGCCCGAAACACAACCCCCGGAAAATGGAATGCGACCAAAACGTCATATATATATATATATATATATATATATATATATGACGTTTAGTCAATATTAAATAAATTATAACACATTATTTTGCAAGAAAAAAAATAATGAGACATATAAATGTAATTTTAGAAGGAAATCCAAATTTATATTAACTCGAATAAATGTTTACATGATGCAAATATCCAAAATTAGCCTTTATAGATGAGGCTTTACATCCAAGGCTCCAAAATCAACCTTTATATGTGAGGCTAATCTTGGCTACATTAACATATTATTACTAATAAAACTCCTCATCCTCACCAGCAAAGATAGAACAAGATGCTTGTTCAGCAGAAGAGGCAACTCTACTAGTGCTTCCAATTGCACTTGCATCACCACTAACACAAATATCAAGCGCAGAAAGAGAGAGCTCTAAATCTGGACATTCTGCATCCACATCCCAATGTATGAAAAATGAGTGAATGAAGTGTCTTTTTAAAGAAAAGAAGAGGCTCATAAGGTTTCTACAGAATTCTATTCTTCTCATCTTCTAGAGAATTCCTTCTGTAATTGTTTTTATTAAATTTAGCTAACATCCACGTAAAAATTGTGTTTTGGTGTTAGATGGGGCCCATGCCCTCTTTCCACTCCTTGAGATGGCTCGATAAGGCCCAAATAAAATTCTATTTTTCTTTCTAGTTTCCAAATCTCACCCTGTTGCAGCTGAAACTCCGCCAAAATGTCGTTGGTCGTATCGTTCGGTGATTCAAAATCACGAAACATTGTATAGTACGATCGACGACATTTCGGGTCGTCCTGGGTACTAGTACTCAATTGAATCTGGCATTTCCTAAAACATAGCATTTTCGAGAGTTGGTTACCCTAGTTGTCCTCTATGGATGTGAAGTTTGGGGGAGTAGCATGTCAAATCACAAGTGGAGACAACTAGAAAGAATTCAAAAGCACTTAATCATTAGTAACTTCAAAATCAAGTCAATGGTCCCATATGAAATCCTGTTAGATGAGGCTTGTATGGTTCCTGATGGAGGCTTCAGAAACGATTCATTTGTTAAGTTATTTAAAAAAGGTGGAAAGCATGGATGAGCACCATTGGCCCAAAATGATTGTTGCAGAGGAACTAAAGCATAGGAAAAATTGGAAGAAGCAAAATGACAAGTGGATGAGCAAAGGGGGATATAATTGGCAAGATTGTCCTAACTCTAAAGAGGACATAAAAAATTGGGTGACTGCAACACTTTGAATTGCCATGTGGGAAAACCAGGTTAGTCGAAATTACAAACAAAACAAAAAAAATAAAAAACTGTATGTCAAAAATTTCAAATCAACACAGTCACATGATGAAAATATTTATTTGAGTGTCGCAATCAAGGGAAAGGCTAAAATGTTAATATCGCAGCTAAGGACCGGATCTCACCATCTTAGGTATGAAATAGGTAGATGAATAACCCCCAAGGAAGAGTGGGAAGAAAGAACTTGCATCTTTTGTAGGAAAGGAGCAGTTGAAACCGAAAATAACTTCATCATGCAATGTCTGGCTTATGAGGACATTCGTAATCAATTTGAAAGCAATTTGAAGGTGGACAGTTTATGCTAGTTGTTTGAGGAAGCAAGGCTTTAGAAAACAGCGAATTTTTTTATCAAGATTCATGGCAAAAGGGTTGTTTTAGAGGGAAACTTGAAAATGTGATGTTTTGTTTGGTTTGGAGTTCTAGGTCCCTTAGACCGTTGGGTCTCGTGGACGTCATTAAAATTCCTTCAATTCAATTCAATTCAATGTTAGATCGAAATATGAGAGAGCACGCTAAATTGATAATTGCGCAGAATATGTAGTTCCAATAACCTATAAGGGAGTTGGGTAGCGAACAGTGATGGCACTGTCAGGCCACATGCTAATGCTCCAATTATAATTTATTTCTATTATGCCAAGTAAAGAATCTAGATTTTTCATTAGAGCAATAGGTCCAAGTGTAGTCTGAGAATATAATTCTAAAATGTTATATTGAAATGCAGGAAATGTAGGAACCACAAGTAAACAACTAATCGCTTCCATAAATGAATAGAAACATAATTTTTTATGTATGAATTGGGTAAAACTATTGAAAATCATGATTTCAATAAAACCCTCCAACTAGATCAAGCCCATGGGGGGCAACTCAATTGGTGATTATCGTGATATGAAGTATTGTGTAAACCATGAGATTCAAAAGTTCAAATCCCCCTTGGGTGAAGCCAATTTAAAAAACAAAAAACAAAATAACCTCCAACTAGACCATATCTAGGGAAATGGGGGAGGTAGGACCAATTGAAGCCCTTGTATTAAAAGATTGAAGAAAAACATAAATTATCATAAGAATAACATATACAGAACAATACCCACAAAACATAGAACAATCGGCGAGAAGATGTTTTGTTAAGGCACCCCTATGAAGGTCACCAGTTCAAAACTCTGTGGATACAAAAAATCCAACCATGATCAGGGTTGGTGTGGCCTAGGTCGGGTGCAATCCCTGGGGGAATTGGCTTAGATGTTGAAATTTGAGGCAGCTTTGGCATGAATTTCCCTAAGAGAAACCCAATTACCCCAAGGAGAAGCCCAACTACCCCAAGGAGAAACCACTTTGCCCCAAAAGAGAATTCAAATGGTTAAAGGAAAATTATTATTCGAATCGACTTAATATTTCTTTCTTTAAATGATGGGACTCAATCTCTATGTGGGCAAGCAATCATCAAGGCATGTGGTAAATATATTTAAATATTATTAAAAGCAAATTAATAAGGTTTTCTTCATGTTGGCCTCACAAAAGAAAGGGTCACTATTAGAATATTCTGACACATAAGAAATAGTTAAGTATAACTTGGTCTAGTGTAGAGTTAGGTAAAGTGTGTTTCTTTACTATGTACTTTTGTAACTTAATCCTGCGGTCACGATATGTAGCGATCCGACGATCCATTCTCTCCTCGGTATTACCAACACTTGATCCGTGGCTTAACACCCGATTGGTCCATGATCTCTATTTAAAGAGCATGGAGAGTCATTTGTAGGGTAACCATTCATGAGAGAAGCTTATGTAAATTTTCGTTCTTTTATTCATGAATTGCCTGAAGTGGCCGCGTTGGCTCAGGCCGTGGACTCTTTCCCTCTTTGAGAGTTTTGACCACGTCAACAATATTGGTGTATTGATCTATGATCTGTTTGTGAGCAGTGTCCTTTGGTGTTCTATCTGAGGAACTTACCCTATAAATTCCTACATGGTATCGGAGCTTGGACCCAGGTTCCATTACCGAGTTCCTTTTGAGGGGGTGTTGGAAGAATCACGCACCTCTATGGAATCCGTAATTTCCACCCTGGGGATCCTGGTTATTGGTTTGGAACGTTTACCAATACCTGCGGGTTTTGGTGTAATGGAAAACCTCTTATGATATCAGAGCTATTTGAGGGCCGCATCCGTTGGTGATCCAAATCTGAAGCCGGTAGAACTGCATCCGACTGTCGTTTCCTAGATCTACTGTTACTGACTGCTTTCAGGCCGAGAGGACTACTCTATTGTGTTAGGAGCATCTGTTCCAGTGAGGAACCCCTTTCGTTTGACGCGAAAAGGTTTCCGGTAGCCCTAGCTACGTCATTTTTAAGATTTGGAGGTATACAGTGTTTATTTGCAGTTTTTAGTTATTTTCTCTCTGTTTATTTCGGTTTATTTAGCTCTTTGTTTTTTTATTACCGGATCTATACCTTTCATTTATGTGTATGCTTTTTTCCCCACGACTCTATGCGATATGGGAAAATCAGAAACAAAAAGGAAGGATTTTTCTCATGCATATGCTCTTTTCCGCCACCCCTTAGTGTGATCTCGGAAAATCAAAAACATTGAGGAAAATATTTAGTTTCCGGCTAAAGCTAACTTCAAGCCATAAGGTTTGTTTTTTTGGTATGTTTGTGCTGGGTTTTGTGTTTTTTGTTTTGTAGGCAAAAAGAGTTTTCTCAAGTAAGCACGCACCCCAAAGCTTCAGTGACTAAAAAAAACCCTTCCTCTTTTCCAAAAATTACTAACCTTTTAATCGAGCTCACTTGGTCCAAAGCTACTCTATGAGAATGGAGGTCTTGAGTTCAAGTGTAGAGTTAGATAAAGTGTGTTTCTTTACTATGTACTTTTGTAACTTACAATCCTGCGGTCACGATATGTAGCGATCCGACGGTCCATTCTCTCCTCGGTATTACCAACACTTGATCCGTGGCTTAACACCCGATTGGTCCATGATCTCTATTTAAAGAGCATGGAGAGTCATTTGTAGGGTAACCATTCATGAGAGAAGCTTATGTAAATTTTCATTCTTTTATTAATGAATTGCCTGAAGTGGCCGCGTTGGCTCAAGCCGTGGACTCTTTCCCTCTTTGAGAGTTTTGACCACGTCAACAATATTGGTGTATTGATCTATGATCTGTTTGTGAGCGGTGTCCTTTGGTGTTCTATCTGAGGAACTTACTCTATAAATTCCTACATGGTATCGGAGCTTGGACCCAGGTTCCATTTCCCCGAGTTCCTTTTGAGGGGGTGTTGGAAGAATCACGCACCTCTATGGAATCCGTAATTTCCACCCTGGGGATCCTGGTTATTGGTTTGGAACGTTTACCAATACCTGCGGGTTTTGGTGTAACGGAAAACCTCTTCATGGTATCAGAGCTATTTGAGGGCCGCATCCGTTGGTGATCCAAATCTGAAGCCGGTAGAACTGCATCCGACTGTCGTTTCCTAGATCTACTGTTACTGACTGCTTTCGGGCCGAGAGGACTGCTCTATTGTGTTAGGAGCATCTGTTCCACTGAGGAACCCCTTTCGTTTGACGCGAAAAGGTTTCCGGTAGCCCTAGCTACGTCATTTTTAAGATTTGGAGGTATACAGTGTTTATTTGCAGTTTTTAGTTATTTTCTCTCTGTTTATTTCGGTTTGTTTAGCTCTTTGTTTTTTTTATTACAGGATCTATACCTTTCATTTCTGTGTATGCTTTTTTCCCCATGACTCTGTGCGATATGGGAAAATCAGAAACAAAAAGAAAGGATTTTTCTCATGCATATGCTCTTTTCCGCCACCCCTTAGTGTGATATCGGAAAATCAAAAACATTGAGGAAAATATTTAGTTTCCGGCTAAAGCTAACTTCAAGCCATAAGTTTTGTTTTTTTGGTATGTCTGTGCTGGGTTTTGTGTTTTTTGTTTTGTAGGCAAAAATAGTTTTCTCAAGTAAGCACGCACCCCAAAGCTTCAGTGACTAAAAAAAACCCTTCCTCTTTTCCAAAAATTACTAACCTTTTAATCTAGCTCACTTGGTCCAAAGCTACTCTATGAGAATGGAGGTCTTGAGTTCAAATCTTTTATTTTGTTGAACTAATTAGATTAAGTTTGGAAAGAGGGCAGATTTTTTTTTAAATATAACATTATCATTCATTTCCGCACATTCACGCACTTCGTCGGCATCTTCAACAACTTTTCTTCAAAAAGCCATAACTTCTTCATCCGGAAGCCGTTTTCAGAGCCGTTTTTTTTAATCAGCCTAATTTTTCGAGATCTTTCCATTGGAACACTTAGTTTTAGCATCTATAGCTTCAATTTCTGTTAAAATGGAAAGTCCATGCCAAGTTATTCTTGACAGCACCAACTACTTCCAATGGTGGTCCTACATTGTGGATTTACTTAGAAGTAAAGGTCTTTACAGAATAGCCTCAGGCCAAGAAACCAAACCGAAAGATGAAGATAAGGCAGCCAAATGGGAAAATATGCAAGATCAAGCACGTGGATTGATAGGGATGTCTATTTCTCCAGACCTTAGATTCCATATCAGAACTTGATACTCCTAATGAAGCAATGAAACAGATCACTAAAGTTATTGGATTTAAAAATGAATTTAAAGCCCATCAACTCGAAAATGAGTTGCTTACATTGGACCCCAATAATTTTTCTTCCATTGAAGATTTTTTGTCCAAGTTCAAGACCCTTAGGCTTCTCTTGGAAGGTGTTAAGATTAAGAAAGAAGATGGTAACCTTATCTATTCCATTCTTACTAAGTTGAGACCAACCTACTCTGTGTTTGTTTCCACCTTCCATTCTACAAGAGAAGCCTTCATTTCTCAAGGACAAGACTACAAGTCCCCTTCCTTTGATGCCTTTTATGATTCTTTAATAAGAGAACAAGAAAAACTCTTACATCTTAGTCTTTTTAATCTTGGAAACTCTTCTAAGAAAGCCTTAGCCGCCCCGCAACAACCAAATTCAAAGAATCCTAAGTCATCGTATCCTAAAAAGAATGGTCCTAAACCAAACAAGGGTCCTAAGCCATTTCAGTCTTAAAATGAAAAATCATTTCAACAAAATGATAAGGCAAATAAAAACAAAGAGAAGAAGACTGATAGACATTGCCACTTTTGTAATCAAGATGGCCACTTAGAATCCAAATGCATTAAGATGATGGAAGCCTTGGAAGCAACAATGAAGAAGCATAACATCCATTTGGAGCACTCAACAACTTCAACTTCATCTTAAAGAATAGCACTTTCTTCATGTGGTTGTCAAGCATCTCAGTCTAGATATGCACTAAATGTATCTTCTTCTCATTCTCATGAGTGGCTCATTGATTCTGGAGCTTCTTATCGCATGGCGAAAAACAAAGCCATGTTTTTTTCTTTAAATGATTGTCACACCAAAAATATATATGTTGGTGATGATAGATCTCTTAGTGTTGTAGGGACTGGAACTGTTCATATAGACAATGGTCAATTCAATGATGTATTATGTGTTCCAACCTTATCCTGCAACCTTCTATCTGTATATCATATAACTCATTCAGGTGAAGGTAAAATCGTTGAATTTTCACCTCATGATGTTGTAATTAAGGACCTAAGAGATCCTAGACAGATTTTAGCTACTGGCATTGTTGATGATTCTACAAGGTTGTATAAGTTTAACAACTTTGGGTCATCAAATCTTCCCTCGATATTTGTTGCTCATAATGATGAAGTGAACAAACTTTGGCATGAGCGATTTGGTCACTTAAACTATCGCTCCCTTCAGAATCTATGTAAAGAAAATATGGTGATAGGTCTTCCAATGGTATCTTGCAGAGATGGTGTTTGTTCCAGATGTGTACTCGGAAAACATCATCGAGATAGTTTTGAAAAACGTGCCTCTTGGCACGCCTCAACCCCTTTACAACTTGTGCATAGTGATTTATGTGGTCGACTTTCAGTTGTTTCATTCTCTGGCTACAAGTATTTCTTAACTTTCATTGATGATTTCTCCAGACGCACTTGGGTATACTTCTTAAAACTCAAGAGTGAAGTATTTAACATGTTCTTGGCCTTTAAGGCCTTTGTTGAAAAACAATCTGGACATCAAATTCTTAAGCTAAGATCTGATAATGGCGAAGAATATGCTAACAACAAATTCATCAACTTTTGCACTGAGAATGGAATTCAAATGCAACATATTGTTCCATATACTCCACAACAAAATGGTGTAGCTGAAAGGAAGAATTGCACCTTAAAGGAAATGGCTAATTGTATGCTTCAATCTAAAGGACTTAGTCTTAATTTCTGGGCAAAAGCAATTAACTGTACAAATTACATAATAAATCGCACTCCTACTAAGGTTTTAAAGAATATCACTCCAGAAGAAGCATGGAGCTCAATTAAACCAGATGTAAGTCACTTTCGTGTTTTTGGAAGTGAAGCATGGGCCCATATTCCAGATGAGAAACATAAAGCTTTAGAACCTAAGAGTGAAAAATGTATTTTTGTTGGATGTTTTGAAGATGTCAAAGGATACAAACTTATTCCACTTAAGTCCAAAAATGTTATCATTAGAAGAGATGTAAAGTTTGCTAAAAATATATCGGCCTACGAGCCTAGTTCAGCTGATGTGCCACCTCTCCCTATCCCTTCTACTTCTGAAAATATTTCTTCTTCAAATGATGACAGCAAGGATGATAATCCTCCCCCCTTCTCAGGATCCTCCTTCAGCTCCTCAGCTTCCAAAATGGCTTTGTGCTACTCGGGATGCAGCAGGTGCTCTTGCCGGTGGTCCTACAGATCAGCGACGTACACGTTCTCAGTTCGATAGAGCCTTTTCTTTACTAGCTCAAGCTTCAGCTAATTATGATCCTAACACCTTTACAGAAGCTTCAAGCCATTCAGATTGGGATGTAGCTATGAATGAAGAATATCATTCATTATTGGCAAATGATACATAGGATCTTTTCCCCTTGCAAAGGGACGAAAACTTGTTAGATGCAAATGGGTTTACAGAACCAAGTATGGAACAGATGGAAAAGTTGATAAACATAAAGCTCGTCTTGTTGCTAAGGGTTTTTCACAAGTTGAAGGCATTGACTATACTGAAACCTTCTCCCCTGTTGCCAAAATGAACTCTATCCGCCTCGTTCTTTCGCTTGCTGCCTCTTTCAAATGGGAAGTCCATCAGATGAATGTTAAATCTGCCTTCTTGCATGGGGACTTGCATGAAGAAATCTATATGGAACAACCTACTGGCTTTATACAAACAGACTCCAGCCTTGTATGTCGGCTTAAGAAATCCCTTTATGGTCTCAAGCAAGCCCCTCGAGCTTGGTATGCCAAAATGGATAGCTTTCTTTTAAGAACTGGATTTTCTAGGTGTCATTCTGACAACACTGTCTACACCAAGAACATGTGAAGTCCAACCTTAAAAAGAAGTTTGAAATGACAGACTTAGGACACTTGCATTATTTTCTTGGTCTTCAAGTCTTGCAATCCAAGGAAGGTATTTCCCTTTCCCAGTCCAAGTATGCATGTGATCTTCTACGCCATTTTCACATGGAAGACTATAAGCTAGCCCCTTCTCCTTTCAGTCTGAAGCCAAACTTTTAGTCACTTGTACTTCCCCTGAAGTTGATGCTACCTTATACTGTCAACTTATAGTAAAACTTTTGTATCTGACCCATACTCGTCCTGACCTACCTTTCCTTTGTTGTTGGCCTTATTGCTCCATTTATGCAAAACCCACATGAAAGTCATTGGAAAGCAGCTAAAAGAATACTTCGTTATGTTCAAGGTACAGTTCAGTTTGGGATTCATTACAGTGCAGAAGCATCTCCTCTATTGGTTGGTTTCACTGATTCTGATTGGGCTGGTGACCCTGATGATCGAAAGTCTACGGCAGGTTATGTGTTCACTCTTGGTTCAGGACCTATTACGTGGGCTTGCAAGAAACAAAGTGCCATTTCTCTTTCTTCAGCAGAAGCAGAGTATCGTGGTGTCGTAGAAGCTAGTAAGGAAGCCCTGTGGCTTCGTCGGATCCTATCAAAGTTTGGCTCTCAGCAGCAACCTCCGACTACACTTTGGTGTGATAATCAAAGTGCCATTCAACTATGCAAAGATCTAGTCCAACATCAACGCAGCAAACACATTGAACTGCACATGCACTTTACCAGAAAGCTCATTCACGACCATGTTCTTGAAGTGCAATATTGTTCAACAGATTATCAAGTTGCAGACATCTTTACAAAGGCTCTCACAGAGGCTAAGTTTACTAAACTTCGATTTATGGTTGGAGTTCAAGAAGTTGTCACTAAGGGGGGATAGGCTCTAATGCCTCCTTCCTTCTCCTATTGTGTTATATTTGTACATCCTTCAATCTTATCCCAAGTTGTTCTTAAGGGGGGATGTTAGGATATTCCGACACATAGGAAATAGTTAAGTATAGCTTGGTCTAGTGTAGAGTTAGGTAAAGTGTGTTTCTTTACTATGTACTTTTGTAACTTACAATCTGACGGTCACGATATGTAGTGATCTGACGGTTCATTCTCTCCTCGGTATTGCCGACACTTGATCTGTGGCTTAACACCCGATTGGTCCATGATCTCTATTTAAAGAGCATGGAGAGTCATTTGTAGGGTAACCGCTCATGAGAGAAGCTTATGTAAATTTTCATTCTTTTATTAATAAATTGCCTAAAGTGGCCGCGTTGGCTCAAGCCGTGGACTGTTTCTCTCTTTGAGGGTTTTAACCACGTCAACAATACTGATGTATTGATCTGTGATCTGTTTGTGAGCGGTGTCCTTTGGTGTTCTGTCTAGGAACTTACCCTGTGAATTCCTACAGTCACGTTGACTTTAAGGCACCCCTTGGCTCCTCGTCGATTTGTACAAATAAAGAGCCTTTGAGAGCTCGTTCACCATCACAATCACATCGCATCTTTGGAAAAATATATTTTGATTTGGCCACAGCATATAGGAGCTATTTCAAGAGCAAGAAAAGACAAATTTTTTGTGCATCATTTATGTGATTGCAAGGCCAAGCTTAGGAAGAATGTTGGTAGTGTTTGAAGGGCAATCCTGTGCATGATTTTTCGTGGCAATTCTCTACTTAACATACCAAAGTTTTTTGTCTTTTGGAAGGAGGCTTGAGCCCTAGTCTGGCGCTGATTTCAAGGCATATTTAGTGTCAATCTTTTGTCAAGCTATTGGAGGGTTGACACACCTAAAATAGGGTTGTTCTTGATATGCCGACAGGTCTAGTGAATTGGTGGAACCAGGTAGCATTCCTTGATGTTAATTTTCATATTGTTCTAAGTTGTTTCAATTACTTTAGCCCAATTAAATTCTTCAATTAGCAATATTTTCAATAACTATTAATGTTTTCAATCATCAACAGTAATTGAAGATAGAACAATAAATGCAAGGACAAAGGAGACAATCAAAACATCAACAAGAGACACCAGGTTTGGTCAAAGACCAGGGAAAAACCCCACAAGGGGGAAAACCCTTTGAAATTCTTCTTCTATTAGATTTCATAAAATGTTCAGCAGAGAGTACAATGAGCCCAATACAATATCACCCAGCAAAGTTATTCCAACAATATTCAAAAATATTTTTTTGGCATCAATATAGATCAGAGACAACTCTTCCTATCTGCGGTCAACTACGGTCAAATTTCAAATTTTAGCCCTACTTTCCAGTCGCAAGGAGGAAGGGGTATGCGTGCAACTGAGAGCTTCTAGTCACTACCTTGAGCCTGCACGCTTGCGGCTACATTCGAAAATTTCCTTTGACAAGCTTGCAGCTGTGACCCGAAACCCTAGAAACATGTGTGAGCTTCAAACCTTGTAATCTCGGACTTGTGCGAAACAATTTCCTTGACCCAGCCTCAGACCTGTGCAAACCAATCAATGAAGAAGAGAAGAAGATGCTTGGTGATGTCCAAATGAGCTTGAGGTCACTTGTATTTATAGGCTTCTAAGGGTGTCTAATTTGTTGTTAGGGCTGACCTATCCAAATGTGCATATGTGGGCTTTTCTTCATAAGTACACTTTCCCTTAACCAAATTGAGTGCTTCAATAGTCAAAATTGGTCCTCTCGAAAATAGGAATCTACTCCCATGGTTGGAATTTGTTATTGAGCTGTCAAATTAACACTCCCTCTCAGCTAGGGAGAAATTCCAACTACATCATGTAATAATCATGTGTATCCTATCATCATATCATGTCCCATCTCTGCTCAACTCTATCTGCTGAAACATTCTCGAATCTAAAGAAGAAGAATCATCGAGGAGCATTAGCTACCACCCTCTATAACGTTGGAGAGCACATCTTAATCTGAAATAATATTAGGGAGCACATCTCAACCTAAAACTACATCGAGGAGCACATCTCAACCCAGAATCTCATGGGGGAGCTAAACATCTTCAACCCCATATCGAGCAATAGGTGATATAGGGGAGCACATCTCAACCCATCTTATTGCCTACTGATCTTCCCAACAATGACCCTCAAGATTCATGTGATAGAACACTTGCATCATAATCTGAGCTTGGGTGAGATACTCGACTTACCAAAGGTAAGGATCACACACCTTGAAGCCTCCTCAACCCGTTGGCCAGACGAGGAGGGACAATCCCAACAAGCCCAACTTGTGGGTATGATGCCATATGGGGTATAATCTGCATAGACCAAGATAGGGGGAGATACCCAACTTGTCAGAACAGACAAGGATTACACACATATTATGGGTGACAGATAGGGGTGATACCCTATTGTCCAGAGATCCCTCAACCCCAAGAGCCCTCCATCTCAATTCCACACCCTAGGAGCTCAAACAGGGGGGAAGAGTTGGCTCAATGTCCTCGATCAACGATGCCCCTTATTAGGAGGGGTCACATCTGTCAGTCCAAGCTTCTCTCTGAAGACCAAGAACTTCCCTTTCAGCAAAGCATTGGTGAGAATATTTGCAATTTGCTCATATGTTGATATATGATGGAGCCTAACAGATCCTCTTTGCACCATGTCTCTAATGTAATGATATCAAATCTCTATGTGCTTGGAGTTGTCATGAAATACGGGATTCTCTTCCAGACGGATCCCACTCTTGTTGTCGCAATATATCAATGTAGTGTCTAGGACCTGCTCAAATAGCTCTCCAAAGAGCTTTCTCAACCAAACTGCTTCGCAACTAGCCATGATAGTGGCAATTCTGTCTCGGGATACTTAGTGCTATGGACTTCTACTTCCTGCTCATCCAAGATATCATGGCAAATCCAAGGTTAAAACAACATCCAGACGTACTCTTCCTGTCGACAACGTTTCCTGCCTAGTTAGCATCAGTATATCCATGAAGTCGAACATCTCCGACAAAATATCTAAGACCAAGGGTGAATCAAATGTGCATGATGGAGAGGCTCAGTGATGAACTGACTCAACATGTTCACTGCATAACATATGTTCGAACGAGTGTTCACTAAATATATCAAATCCCCAATCAACCGTAGCTTCCAAATCAGGGCCTTTAGCTTCTCCACATAACTTCTTGAAATTCATTTCCATTCCAAATCTCTCCAACAGCTTCACGACATATTTTTCTTGTGAAAGGAAAATCTCACCGGGCCTTTACCGCACCTCAAGGCCTAGAAAGTAGTGCATGAGTCCAAGGTCCTTCAATCTGAATTGAAAGCCTAGCTCCCTCTTACACTCGATCGTCAGGGGCTCACTACTGTCAACAATAGATTGTCAACATATAAAACCAAAATCATGGCATACCTTGGACTACTGAAGTAGAGGTTTCGGCATTGCTTCTTGTGAATCCAAGCTTCACCAAATAATTGTCAATGCAGGCGTACCATGCTCTGGGGACTTGCTTCAAACCATGCAATGCCTTCTTCAACCTACATACATCTATCTTTCGATCCTCTACTTCAAATCCCTGTGGTTGTTCAACGTACACTTCTCCTTGTAACATACCATGGAGGAATGTCGTCTTCATGTCCATCTGATGAAGGGTCCATGCTTGACTTCCGGCAAGAGAAATTATCGAAAGAATGGTTTTATTTCGAGCCACAGGTGTAAATATATCTTCTCCCTCTTTTTGGGAGAATCCTCGGGCCACGAACCTTGCCATCAACTCCATGTCGGATCTTGAATAGCCACTTTGAAGTAACCACAGATTTCCCCTTCACTCTCGCCACAGCATCCCATACGACATTTTTCTTAATTGATTATTATTCTTCTGCCATAGCATCCTCCTAACTCATTCTTTCACGGCTTCTTCAAAGGTGGGAGGTTCGACTTGAATCATAGTGCTCATGGCCGCAACATATCCATGGTACCTGCATATCTTCTTCCTTGCGCTAAATGATCTTTGGACGGGAACTCGTCTCTCATCATCTTGTTGTGTCATTGAGCCAAAGTGGCTTCTTCCTAGTGGGAGAATCACTTGGAGGAGGATCCAAGGGATCCATAGGCTCCATGGGATGATCAACAATGTTTGTTTCGAATTTGGACATGAAAGGGCCATCTAAAATATCCATATCATCATTCCTCTTCTGAGGAGGAGGAGGTAGAGGAAGGTCCCTTGCTTTCCCAAGGGCAGCATCGTCATCGAACGTTACATCCCTACTAATTTCAACCATCCTTTGACCAGGAATATATATCCTAAATTCTTTAGAATTTTCACAATATCCGACAAAAGTACCTTTTCTTCTCGTAGCTTCTAGCTTGTTTCTTTTATCCTTTAGCACATGGAAATATACGGGGCAGCCAAAGATACGGAGGTGGCTAACATTGGGCTTGACACCTATGAACACTTCTTCCTAGTGGGAGTATAGGACACAATCGTCTCTTTATTGACACCTTCCTTCTTGCAAAAATCAATGAACTCCTTTGATATGTACTCTCCACCATTGTCAGACCTGAATATCTTGATTTTCTTCCCTGTTTGATTTTCAACCAAAGCTTTGAACTCCTTGAACATTTCAAAGGCTTCATCCTTGTGCTTCAAATAACATATCCACGTCTTTCTTGAGAAATCATCAATGAAGGTGATGTAGTAGAGATGGCCACCAATAGAATGCACGGGCATCGGACCACATATGTCAGAATTAATGAGATTGGGGATGTCAATTGTCTTGTTCTCACTAGAGGGGAATGGTCCCCTTGTCTTCTTTCCACCTGCACAACCTGGACATACTCCATCATGTTGGTCTTCAACATCAAGAATACCAGAGACCAATTTCTTCAATTTGGTAAGAGCATCATAATGTAGAAGGGCCAATCTTTAGTGCCATAGCTCGCTTAGATGATTAGTATCATGGCAAGAGGCCTTTCAGTGACTATAGAGTCCTTCAAATTTGGATCCCAATGTAAAGGCATCTCTCATAGGTGATCCAACAGGCCAAGTAAGAACCTTTCCCTTGATGAAGGCAACCCTCATGCTTTGTCTTCCATGTGAAAAAATAGACGCCCAAATTTCTACTACAGCAACTGATTAAGTTTCTTCTATTTGTTAATTACTTAACAAAATTATTTATTGTTTCCTACAGTAAACACTGAAACTAATACACTGTAGCCTTCACCATTTAAATAAAATGTGGAAACATGAAACTGAACAAGAAAGAAATATACAACACATCTACACAGTGATTTTTGGACAAATGTCCCCTGAAAAACCCAGTGTGGGAAAATTGGTGCAGCAGCTAAAGAGTTTTATTATTAAGCAGTAGTAATTTCTAAATACAATCTCTGGATGCCCTGCTACTATCCAATACAGAGAATATCACTAACAGAGAGATAAGTGAGATTACCTCACACTATCACTGGAGATTTGACTGATCCAGCCACTAAATGAAACAGCCCCTGACTGCCTCTGTGCAGTCACTACGTCAGCCTAGTGTCACAACCTCTAGGGACTGCGTCACCCCTTCTGTTGATCGATTTGCTACCCAGGAACTTCGATTTTCACCTCCCGGTCTCACACCCCAGCTTCTGGCCTCAGAAATCGATTCCTCCAGCAAATTTTCAGACCTCCTCAAGGCTCTGCAATTGCCTCTGCGACAGCCTATGCTGCCTCTGCATCAACCTCTTCTGGCTTTACGTTGCCTCTACCAGATCTCTCTATGCCTCCTCTACTGAGTATTCCTGAATCAAGAGAAATCTCCAACCAGAAATCCTTGCCACTCACTGCAAAATCTCACTTCGAATTTCTCACTAGCAGTTGCTCTGCTTCAGAAATTTGATCTTTTGAACTTCACTCGATGTATTCTCCAAGTGCCCCTCAAGCATCTTCTTATATCTTTTGTTGGACAACCAACGGCCCAAATTAACTTCTAGAAGTTTCACCCACGGTTAGATTAATACCCTTTAATTATTTTAATTTCCTAAGTTTAGACTTAGGGTCCCATTAAAAATAATTAATTATTTTAATAAAACTGTCTTCGGGTGGAATTTCCCAAAACGATTTCTGGGTATTGGAGAATGCATGTGTCTAAGCCTCCCTACAAATTTTGAGACTTAGAGCACATTCGATGCTACCAGAAATCAACATTCCAAAGCGGATATTGATACCAAATTCTTCTTCAATCCCAGCAAAAATAGATTCCATGGAATCCAAATGAAATTTGACAAACCTAAAGCCTTTGACGGGATGAGTGGAGTTGTCTCTAAGAATAATTTTCAAATTTGACTACCTCCCTACCAAATTAGAGAGAACTTTCTTATACCCAGAGAAATTATGTGTGGCCCCACTATCAGCCAACCTGTTGCCACTCAAACCAGCAGGGGACCTAAAGGGGTTCATAAAAGGGCACTACTAGTTAAAGGGAAACTTTGGAGCCCATTGTCACCACAGCTAAGTCTCCCTACTCTTTACGAACTTTCACTGATGGGAGGAGTACCGTAGCGTAGGGATTCTCTTGTAAAGTATATGTAAATGGATAGGTGAGAAGTGACCCTAAAAACCCTTTCCCAAGGATCGAGTGAAGAATGGAGCTTGCTTGCTCTTTAAGCAAGGGACTTGGTCCACAGGGATAAGGGGTGAGGATTGCAGGGTTGAGGGAGAAGGATAGGCTTATGAACAAGTTTCTCAATCCCTATAATCTTTGGGAAAATTGGATTCCCAAATGGTCCTTGACAAATAGTCTTTATTGAGAAGTGGGACCACATGGGGCCAAGTGGACACAGCCCAGATTCGAGGATGGAATGTAGCAATTGATGATGTTCCTATCCTGGACAACGGGAGGGGAAAGGAACAAACAAGAATACTTTCTTCAAAGGTTGAATTGATCTTATTGATATCTAGGCACAATTCGATCCTAAAGCTAGGGCTTGAAATTCCCAGATATTCCACCATTAGAATTGCCTCTAATTTGGAGGAGAGGGAGGGGACCCACCACCAGAGTAGCCTATAGGAGATCAAACTTTTTTCTAGGGTCAATCCCCGAGAAATTGATGCCTTAGGTGACCTAATGGGGCTAGACTTGGGGAAAAGGTCAAAATGGTTAAAAGACGGTTCAAATGATCACCCTTTTTGAGGGATTAGTGCCTAGGTCACTTGGGGATATGGAGTCAAGGATAATGATGAGTAAGAACTTGGTTTCTTGATCAAGGATGCTGAGAAAGTCAACTTCGTCCAATGTTCAGAGAAAGAGAAGAAAAGTGACCTTCAAGCATTTATACTTCAGCAAATGATGCAAGCTTCTCGAACAAATAAATCTCTAGGACATTTCATTCATATAATGTTGGCCCATACATTAAATTAGCTAAAACATGCTCAATTCCACATTTCGGTAATGCAGTAACTAGCCCTAATTTTTAGCAGTGTGAAGCAACAAAAATAATAGCATCAAAATTTACTTACAACGTTATAGAGTATACCCAACCAACATTTCGTTTGCTCAATAAAGCTCCAAGACAACAGAAATAGCCCAAATCGATACATCAAAATTCATCCACCTCCAAAAATATCCACCAAGGAAAAAGTGTGAAATTTCTGTATGATTAAAGAGATCCCAAGTCAAGTGACGATACAAATGAATGTATCTAACATCAATATATAGCCTCCTAATGGGTTCAAATTAACCTATGGGCCTACATTAGCCCCTAATAATAAAAATAATGTGCAAATAAAACCCCTATTGGTGACAAGCCCACCAAACTAGCTCATAAGTTTAAAAACAAGACTCACAAGGGTCCAAATAATGATACGTGCATGTTGTAGGGCCCTCTAAAGGCTCAATAATATCCTGAAGTGCCATATTGAGAAATAAATTCCTCGAAATATGATGGACAAGGGGGTGGCCCCTCCTAGAGGTTTTGTGAATGCCTCCTTGATAGACTTGTATGTTGCCTTCTTATGAGGATCCTATATAATTCAGGTTTGGCCCTAGGAGGCCTAATGTGTGATGTTTTGTGTCTAATTAACATTGTACATAGTATCTTAGCGGAACATTTGATGAATATCTAAGAAGAAGAAGACTTGATTATTGGGTTTTTCTCCCTGTGGGGTTTTGCCCTGGTCTCTGACCTAAATCTTGTTTTCTCTATTGTGTATGCTTTTTTCTAATGTTCTTGATTGTTCCCACTATATTGTTGATATTAATGTTCTCC